>QNUK01000272.1:185000-285000 GCA_013621035.1 Clarias magur | reverse complement strand
TCACACCTCGCTGATACGGATTAAATGTGATCAGACTTTCCCAGGGCTGCTTGGGAGGTATAGAAGGAAAATTGGGAAAACACTTGGATACAAAGTTGCGAACTTGAAGGTAGCGAAAGAAATGAGCAGCAGGCAGCTCATACTCTGAGGACAGACTAGCAAAACTTTGAAATACTCCATCTTCATATAAATGATAAAAGTCTGTGATGCCTTTGTCGTGCCATGATAAAAATGCTGAATCTAAAAGTGATGGGGGAAACAAATGATTTTTATTCAATGGACCCATTGCTGACGCAGATCCAAATTTAAAGTGCCGTCTAAACTGATACCAAATCTTCAGTGTATTAAGTACCACTGGGTTATCAGTGTATTGAGCGGGTTTGATTGGAAAGGAAGTGCAAAGTAGAGCTAATACACAGGATGGTTTACAAGACAATAACTCTAATTTGCACCATGGGGATTCAGATGAGTTTACCCAAAAATTTAATTTTTGAATATGTGCAGCCCAGTAGTAAATTTGAAAGTTAGGCAGAGCTAGTCCACCACTAAGTCTACATCTCTGTAGTAAGGTCTTACGGATTCTAGGAGGTTTCCCAGCCCAAAGAAAAGAGATTATGATTTTATCCAAGGAATCAAAAAAATACTTAGGAAGAAATAAAGGAAGTGATTGAAAAAAGTAGAGAAATTTAGGAAGAATGGTCATTTTAACTGCATTGATTTTCCCGGTTAAAGAAAGAGGCAAATTGCTCCACCTTTGAAAATCAGATTTCACATCGGAAATAAGAGAGGAGAAGTTGGCATGAGAAAGGTCAGATAGAGAACGAGTCACTGTAATACCAAGGTATTTAAAGCCTGAACAATTGAGTTTAAAGGGCAGGTTTAGATGCTGAAGTTGTAAAGCACTACTATTGACTGGGTAGTATTCACTCTTGTGCAAATTTAGCTTATACCCCGAGAAAGAACCGAAGTTATCCAAAATAGTTAAAATAACAGGAATAGAGGTTGCAGGATCAGTCACATATAACAACAAGTCATCGGCATATAAGGATAATTTTTGCTCCAACCCATTACGAATAATACCTTTAAAAGCAAGAGAAGATCTAAGCTTAATAGACAATGGTTCAATAGCAAGGGCAAAAAGCAATGGTGACAGGGGACACCCCTGCCGGGTACCACGTCCAAGAGTAAAATAATCAGAGGTTATATTATTTGTGTGAACACTAGCTTGCGGGGATTTGTAAAGGAGGCGAATCCAGGAAATAAATTTATCACCAAACCCGAATTTCTTTAATACTGCAAACAAGTATTCCCACTCAACCCTATCAAAAGCTTTCTCAGCATCCAGAGAGATTACAACCTCAGGAGATACAGATGTTTGTTTGGAGTAAATTATATTAAAAAGTGTACGAGTATTAAAAAACAAATGCCGTCCTTTTATGAAACCGGTCTGCTCCTCAGATATAACATGTGGTAATACATCCTCTAAACGGGATGCAATTAATTTAGCCAGCACTTTCACATCAGCATTTACCACTGATAATGGCCTATATGATCCACAGGGGATCCTTTCCCTTCTTAAGAAGAAGAGCAATTGAGGCTTGGTTTAAAGTAGATGGTAAGGAGCCCTGGTCTAAGGATTCATTGAACATGCCAAGTAGCAATGGTGCCAATTTATCTATAAACTTTTTATAAAACTCAATTGGAAAACCATCTGGGCCTGGAGCTTTATTGGACTGCATTGCCTTAATTGAGACCATGACTTCAAGGGACAATGGAGAGTCCAAGTCCCTTACAGATATTGTATCAATAACAGGAATATCAATACTTCGAAGGAAATCATTCAATTTTAGTTCTTCTTTAAGGCATTCAGATTTATAAAGGGAGGAGTAATATGTTTTAAAAACTGCATTGATCTCTGTGGGATCAGAAGTGATCATATTTAAGTCATTTTTAATTTGTGGTATTAGGCGTGAGGCAGTTTGCCGTTTTAGCTGATGTGCTAACAATCTACTTGATTTGTCACCATATTCATAATACGTTCCACGAGTCTGTAACAACATACGTTCCGTTTCTTTTGTTGAAAGAAGATCAAATTCTGTTTGAAAATCAATGCGTTGCTTGTACAACTCCGAAGAAGGATTAGATGCATAAATATGGTCAAGTTTGCTAATAGCAGATGTGAGTTCGTTGAGCCTTGTCTTGCGACTTCGATTTAGAAAAGCAGAGTATGAGATGATTTGCCCTCTAAGATAAGCCTTGAGAGTTTCCCATAATAACGAATAAGAAGTGGACTCAAGATGGTTAAACAATAAGAATTCATCAATAGTGTTAGAAATGAATGCACAAAACTCTTTGTCCGCTAAAAGAAGCGAGTCAAACCGCCAAGACGATGGGATCTGTTTATGCGTTGATAATTGTATATTCAGTGATAAGGGAGCATGGTCAGAAATTACAATACTTAAATAATCTGAAGAAACGACCGAAGAATTAAGATGACTGTCAATGAAAAAATAATCAATTCTAGAATATGAATGATGCACCTGAGAAAAAAATGAAAATTTTTTATCTACAGGATTACGGAATATCCATGGGTCTACAAGGCCATTCTGTGACATGAAATCAAAAAATATTTTAGACATGGCAGACTGGGACACAACGCGAGAACTAGAGCGGTCCAAAACTGGATCAGAAACACAGTTTAAATCTCCCCCAAAAATTATCAAGTGGGTATTTAAGCAGGGAAGGCTACTAAGTAAATTATTCGCAAAATCTGGATCATCGAAGTTTGGAGCATAGACGTTTACCAACAAAACCTTGGTCTGAATTAGTGTGCCTGCAACAATAAGACACCTGCCATTTCTGTCAGCAATTATATGGTTAGGTTCAAACTGTATCTTTTTGTTTACTAATATGGCCACACCCCGTGACTTAGAATTAAAATTAGAATGAAAAATTTGACCTACCCAGGGACGGAGAAGCCTATGATGATCCTTAACTTGAAGATGCGTTTCTTGTAAAAACACTATATCAGCATGTAGACGTTTCAGGTGATTAAATACTCTGGATCTTTTAATTGGGTTACCCATACCTCTGATGTTCCAGCTAAGAAAACGGATAGACGTACTACTCCCAACTAAGCTTGGGACTACACAGGAACTAGCCATTTATCAATTTTTTTTTTAAAAATGTGAAAAATTATAAAGATTCGCAAAGAGCCAGAAAGATGACACCCCCTCCCCCCACATGCACGCACACACACACTAGCAGACACAAAACACAAACCTAGAGTCTCCATCCTAACAAACACTAGGAGACAGCAAATTAAACTAACTGAAACAAAAGTCGCTCTCACAGTAACTGTGGTCACGACTCGGAGAGTGAGCCCAATGAAGAAGGAAAAAAAAAAAAAAAGGCTCCCGTAGATCGAATAGATCAAATATTATGCGCAAGTGGAAGTGACTTAATTCTCATCCCCAGCTTACAAGAAAGTATAGATAAATTATTACCATCTTGAAGGAAGAACAAGAAAAAAAAAGAGAAGAGAACAAAACAACAAGCAAAAACCCTTGAGGTGAATACGCCTAGGATCATCCCTCACACATTGACCAAATATGCACAATGATTCATCCTTGGCATACGTAAAATATTTGGTTCTCAGGACGACCTAAGAGCCGGAGTGCAATATATCTAGACAAAACATTAACTTAGCTAAATTAGAAGCTTGCATAGACAGAGGTAGCATCAGAACTTGTAAACAGATTACACATTTCGCTTTAAAAAAAAAGGGAGAAAGAAGAGGGAAAACCCCTATTCAACATTAAAAAATGAATTTAAATTAAATATATGAAAAACTATTTAAAACACTACGAGTGCAGTTCACGCCGTTTGCATAGTTTTAATGTAGTCTTTTGCTTCATCAGCCGAAAGAAAATCTTTTCCCACACCATTGTAGGTGATCCGCAGCCGCGCTGGATAAAACAGGCCGTAGCGCACGCCCTCAATGCCACGGAGTTGTCGCCGAACCTCATTAAAAGAAGCACGAGCTTTTGCAATTTTTGCTGTGTGGTCGGGAAAAACAGAAATACTCAATTCCTTGAATTTAATCTGCTTTAACTCTCTGGCCCGACGTAAAACATCAAGGCATTCACCGTGGTAGTGAAATCTGGCCACAACGGCTCGGGGTCGTTCACCAGGCTTTGGGACAGGCTGCAGAGTGCGGTGAGATCTGTCCAGGGTCGGCTCCTTCTCCAGGCTGAGCGCCTCTTTAAGCAACGCAGCGATGCTAGAAGTAGTGCAGCTGTTAGGACCCTCAGGAACAGCGATTATGCGAACATTATTACGCCGCGATCTGGCGTCTAAATCTTCGCATTTATTATCCAGTTTAAGTAGGTCTGCAGTAAGACGTTGTATCTTACTTTGCATTGCAGTAATGTCATCGTTACAATCAGAGAGCGAGCGCTNTAACATGTGGTAATACATCCTCTAAACGGGATGCAATTAATTTAGCCAGCACTTTCACATCAGCATTTAGCAATGATAATGGCCTATATGATCCACACTGAAGGGGATCCTTTCCCTTCTTAAGGAGAAGAGCAATTGAGGCTTGGTTTAAAGTAGATGGTAAGGAGCCCTGGTCTAAGGATTCATTGAACATGCCAAGTAGCAATGGTGCCAATTTATCTATAAACTTTTTATAAAACTCAATTGGAAAACCATCTGGGCCTGGAGCTTTATTGGACTGCATTGCCTTAATTGAGACCATGACTTCTTCAAGGGACAATGGAGAGTCCAAGTCCCTTACAGATATTGTATCAATAACAGGAATATCAATACTTCGAAGGAAATCATTCAATTTTAGTTCTTCTTTAAGGCATTCAGATTTATAAAGGGAGGAGTAATATGTTTTAAAAACTGCACTGATCTCTGTGGGATCAGAAGTGATCATATTTAAGTCATTTTTAATTTGTGGTATTAGGCGTGAGGCAGTTTGCCGTTTTAGCTGATGTGCTAACAATCTACTTGATTTGTCACCATATTCATAATACGTTCCACGAGTCTGTAACAACATACGTTCCGTTTCTTTTGTTGAAAGAAGATCAAATTCTGTTTGAAAATCAATGCGTTGCTTGTACAACTCCGAAGAAGGATTAGATGCATAAATATGGTCAAGTTTGCTAATAGCAGATGTGAGTTCGTTGAGCCTTGTCTTGCGACTTCGATTTAGAAAAGCAGAGTATGAGATGATTTGCCCTCTAAGATAAGCCTTGAGAGTTTCCCATAATAACGAATAAGAAGTGGACTCAAGATGGTTAAACAATAAGAATTCATCAATAGTGTTAGAAATGAATGCACAAAACTCTTTGTCCGCTAAAAGAAGCGAGTCAACCCGCCAAGACGATGGGATCTGTTTATGCGTTGATAATTGTATATCCAGTGATAAGGGAGCATGGTCAGAAATTACAATACTTAAATAATCTGAAGAAACGACCGAAGAATTAAGATGACTGTCAATGAAAAAATAATCAATTCTAGAATATGAATGATGCACCTGAGAAAAAAATGAAAATTTTTTATCTACAGGATTACGGAATCTCCATGGGTCTACAAGGCCATTCTGTGACATGAAATCAAAAAATATTTTAGACATGGCAGACTGGGACACAACGCGAGAACTAGAGCGGTCCAAAACTGGATCAGAAACACAGTTTAAATCTCCCCCAAAAATTATCAAGTGGGTATTTAAGCAGGGAAGGCTACTAAGTAAATTATTCGCAAAATCTGGATCATCGAAGTTTGGAGCATAGACGTTTACCAACAAAACCTTGGTCTGAATTAGTGTGCCTGCAACAATAAGATACCTGCCATTTCTGTCAGCAATTATATGGTTAGGTTCAAACTGTATCTTTTTGTTTACTAATATGGCCACACCCCGTGACTTAGAATTAAAATTAGAATGAAAAATTTGACCTACCCAGGGACGGAGAAGCCTATGATGATCCTTAACTTGAAGATGCGTTTCTTGTAAAAACACTATATCAGCATGTAGACGTTTCAGGTGATTAAATACTCTGGATCTTTTAATTGGGTTACCCATACCTCTGATGTTCCAGCTAAGAAAACGGATAGACGTACTACTCCCAGCTAAGCTTGGGACTACACAGGAACTAGCCATTTATCAATTTTTTTTTTAAAATGTGAAAAATTATAAAGATTCGCAAAGAGCCAGAAAGATGACACCCCCTCCCCCCACATGCACGCACACACACACTAGCAGACACAAAACACAAACCTAGAGTCTCCATCCTAACAAACACTAGGAGACAGCAAATTAAACTAACTGAAACAAAAGTCGCTCTCACAGTAACTGTGGTCACGACTCGGAGAGTGAGCCCAATGAAGAAGGAAAAAGAAAAAAAAACAAACAAAAAGGCTCCCGTAGATCGAATAGATCAAATATTATGCGCAAGTGGAAGTGACTTAATTCTCATCCCCAGCTTACAAGAAAGTATAGATAAATTATTACCATCTTGAAGGAAGAACAAGAAAAAAAAGAGAAGAGAACAAAACAACAAGCAAAAACCCTTGAGGTGAATACGCCTAGGATCATCCCTCACACATTGACCAAATATGCACAATGATACATCCTTGGCATACGTAAAATATTTGGTTCTCAGGACGACCTAAGAGCCGGAGTGCAATATATCTAGACAAAACACTAACTTAGCTAAATTAGAAGCTTGCATAGACAGAGGTAGCATCAGAACTTGTAAACAGATTACACATTTCGCTTAAAAAAAAGGGAGAAAGAAGAGGGAAAACCCCTATTCAACAATAAAAAATGAATTTAAATTAAATATATGAAAAACTATTTAAAACACTACGAGTGCAGTTCACGCCGTTTGCATAGTTTTAATGTAGTCTTTTGCTTCATCAGCCGAAAGAAAATCTTTTCCCACACCATTGTAGGTGATCCGCAGCCGCGCTGGATAAAACAGGCCGTAGCGCACGCCCTCAATGCCACGGAGTTGTCGCCGAACCTCATTAAAAGAAGCACGAGCTTTTGCAATTTTTGCTGTGTGGTCGGGAAAAACAGAAATACTCAATTCCTTGAATTTAATCTGCTTTAACTCTCTGGCCCGACGTAAAACATCAAGGCATTCACCGTGGTAGTGAAATCTGGCCACAACGGCTCGGGGTCGTTCACCAGGCTTTGGTACAGGCTGCAGAGAGCGGTGAGATCTGTCCAGGGTCGGCTCCTTCTCCAGGCTGAGCGCCTCTTTAAGCAACGCAGCGATGCTAGAAGTAGGGCAGCTGTTAGGACCCTCAGGAACACCGATTATGCGAACATTATTACGCCGCGATCTGGCGTCTAAATCTTCGCATTTATTATCCAACTTAAGTAGGTCTGCAGTAAGACGTTGTATCTTACTATGCATTGCAGTGATGTCATCGGTACAATCAGAGAGCGAGCGCTCCATCTCACCTACAGTACCCTTTAGCGCAGCCAGTCCGGCATCAATGGCGGCCTTATCATTAGCCAGTTGTGTTTTTACAGCCTGTAACTCCGATTTGATTGTGGACAAGTCGTCCCCCAATGCAGCACGCAGTTCCGCCTTAAAAATATCCGCGATTTCGTTCCTCAAAGATGACAATATTTCGAGCTTCAGCGCACCAGTGTCAATCACAGAAACTGCCTGGTGAGCGGTGGGGTCAGCGCGCGGCGGCGAATCACGCGAAGGTGAGGCCGTGACCTGTGGATTAGGCCTCAGTTGTGACTGCGTTGTGCTACGGGTTTTAGTATTTTTACCGGACATTGTAACCACCGCTAAAGATGAGTATACAAGTAAAACTGTTAACGGGGAAGAATAACAGTGAAATTAAAACTAGAAAGCGCAATTTAATAACAATTTTAACAAAAATCCTCCGGAGCCTCCAAAAACACGTCTACTCCATTACGAGCTCAGCAGCGCCCCCCTCTCTCCAGCCTTCTGAAGGACTTTTTCGCTCTGTTTTTGGCAAGTTTTTTTTTTTTTTCTCATTTTCAGTCAAGTCCCTGTACCTGACCAGTTTCAGAGGAATGCTGTTGGGTTTTTTTTTGTGTTAAGATACACAGTGACCTATTAATTATTTAAGTGTTTAAAAAGAAGAAGAAAAAACTTGTAACGTAAGGCCTGAATCAAAGAGAAACACGTACAGATGATTACAACAGGGAGTGAAACTGGACTGAAGATCAGCGCGGCTGTGATCCTGTTCTAAGTCCCGAAGGCATCGCTGCTGTGCAGATATTCAGTACAACAGCACTACCGCTCATCTGACATTGCTTAATTTTAGATCATAGACGGCTAACTAGCCAAGCTGAGTCGCCGATGTAATTTAGCTTTACTGTATAGTGGAATTTAACAGGGGTGAAATCAGTATTTTTTTTTTTTTTTATTCTTACCGGTACGATGTAGCCAAAAGGTGAGGAGAATAAACCATGGAGGTGCTGGACAGTCCTGTAAATCTCTAAATTCTCTTTATATTTCGACTTATTCCACTTACAGCGGTACCTTGGCATAAGAATTTAATCTGTTCCGGAGGCGAGTTCTTAAGGTGAAATTTTGTATTGTGAAACGCATTTTATCATATGAGACAATTACATGGGTAATAATGTAAATGCACTCAAACATTCATCGTCTATACCACTTAATCCTGTATTCAAGGTCATGCAGGCCTAGAGCCCATCCCAAGAGACTAAGGGCATGAGGCAGGGTACACTCTGGACAGGGTGCCAGTCCATCCCAGGACACACACACACATACTCACACACTCAGAATTAACTGGAAAACCAGTTAACCTAACCTACATGTCTTTGGACTGTGGGAGAAAACCAGAGTACCCGGAGGAAACCCACCAGCATGCACACAGAGACAGGAGTAAAGCCTGGCTGGGGAATCGAACCCGGCCCCTGGAGGTGCAAGGCGACAGTGCTAACGACTGCCAAGGTAAATGCAGATATTGCAAAAATATTACCAACATTACCAATTTCTAAAACCATCATCAAATTTTTGCATATAAAAGCATTTATAAAAGATATGTAAATGAAGTAAAATATTAAATAGACATTAAACCTCACTTATGATTCCTCTTGGCACTGATTGCTTTAAAAAACAAACTGAAAGCGGCTCCATTTTCTTCTTGCTAACATTCTTGGGATCCATCGTGGTGTGTCCTCACTAAATCTTGCACAAAATGCAAAAAACGACGGCTCCCGGACGTACACGCAACTAAGCTAGCGTTTGGTCTGACTCTTGCAAAATGTCAGTTCCTGAGATGAATGTGGGCCGTTCGTATACCGAGTATACATATCGCTGTGTCAGCTATGATCAGGGGTTAGAGATGGATTTGGGATTCTTAGGTGTAAACAACACCAACATGGAGGCCATCTGAAATTAATCAGAAGCTGTAACAACACTCGCTGTCCCGCCACTGTAACAACACTCGCTGTCCCGCCACTGTAACAACACTCGCTGTCCCGCCACTGTAACAACACTCGCTGTCCCGCCACTGTAACAACACTCGCTGTCCCGCCACTGTAACAACACTCGCTGTCCCGCCACTGTAACAACACTCGCTGTCCCGCCACTGTAACAACACTCGCTGTCCCGCCACTGTAACAACACTCGCTGTCCCGCCACTGTAACAACACTCGCTGTCCCGCCACTGTAACAACACTCGCTGTCCCGCCACTGTAACAACACTCGCTGTCCCGCCACTGTAACAACACTCGCTGTCCCGCCACTGTAACAACACTCGCTGTCCCGCCACTGTAACAACACTCGCTGTCCCGCCACTGTAACAACACTCGCTGTCCCGCCCCTGTAACAACACTCGCTGTCCCGCCACTGTAACAACACTCGCTGTCCCGCCACTGTAACAACACTCGCTGTCCCGCCACTGTAACAACACTCGCTGTCCCGCCACTGTAACAACACTCGCTGTCCCGCCACTGTAACACTCACAGTATCTCGAATGGTGGCATTAGCAAAGCTGTGAAACTGAATTTGTTTGCGCAAAAAACCAGTCCAGATGGATTGCTTGCTTTAGTCAGAGATGAAGTGCTACTGTAAATCTTGAATAATGTTGAAGTAAAAAAAAAAAAAGATAGCCAGCATGTCCAATAAACAAACAAACAAATAAATAAATCTTAGGCAAAACCTGAAGATTATATAATAATTATGAAGATTAATATGCAAGTGATCAGGATGGATTTTTCCTTTAGTAGTTTTTCACCTCACAAATCACTATAGTGGGCGTTCCTTTACCTTGTACTATTCTTTTTCCCATAGTAGCGCCTGGTAGTAGTCCGATATGACACAAACCACAGAATCTATGCAAAACCACCCGAATCTATGCAAAACCACCCAAATCGTTTGTCTTTTCCGCTTAAAAATAAAATTTCTCGATTTACATAAATCAGATCAGAGCAGTGAATCATTGTCTACTCTTGTCAGAACGAGCCAAACCAGCATTCACTATCTTCAATCGCTGCCATCTATTTACGGCAAAAATCACTGGCACCGGTTCATTGGGTACATGAAACACATCAGGCCCGTTGCGGCATGACAGGTAACACAGGGTGGTGCAGGAGCTGCCACAAGGAACTAGATCATGTTTTACGGTAGGAAGGAAAACAGTAACCATTTCCACCTTTCACCTCCACTGCTAGTCACAAGATTTCATTTGCACACACTGTAAATTAATCACCTATTAATTTTAATGCAACTCTTTTTTTTTTTAATGTTGCTTTACCTTTTTTTACTAAAAATTAATAACTTACGTTGCATCGCATTGCAGCTTACGAGAATATAGGTTACAAATGTCATTATATCCAAAAATTGGTTTAAAAAAAAATAAATAAATAAATAAAAAAAAATATATATATATATATATATATATATATATATATAATGTTAAAAGAATTATGTAAAAATACACGTAATTGAGAAATACACCCAGCTTTCGAATCATCTCAGAATTAAATAAGCAGAATTGTCACATTCCCTCACACTTCTCTGAGTTTCTAGTCTACAGTACAAGTATCATGACTTATTGATGAATTTTAACTTACGCTTATATAATCAATTTGTTTTTACCAAAAAGTTGGATGGACAATCATTAACAGCTGTGCTTTCAGTATTAAATTAACTGACCCCAGAAACATCAGTAACATACAGTGCGGCCAAAACACAGTATGGGTGCTGATTTTATTAAATTTTTTTATGTTGAAATACAGAAAATAAATAAATACAGAAAATGTGTGTGGCCAAAGAAGCTGTTTCTGAAGTTTATGCACCATGGAAGAGACCAATCTTACTTGCTAAAAATTTCAAGTTGCTATCTTTAGCCGTTTTGGTGATGATTTTATACGTGCCCCAAATATATTACAATTTTTAGCATTGTAAATGTCTCGCTTCAAACAATAATCATTTAAATGAAAATTATTCATATTTCTTTATGAATATTTACACTCAAATTGGTTTAAGTGTAAAGCATAGAAGCATATGACCTGTAAAAATTTTGCATAAATTAAAGCATTCTGAGCAAAATCAAGGATTTTTTTCCCCCAAAATTACTAACAGCAATGGATTATTTAAATGCTCTAAATTAGACACGCATCTTATGTTATGTGGCCTTTAAATATAGAAAACTATCGTTTATTCAATTAAAATTGCTTTTGTTATTTTCCCACGATAATTATTGTTAACACATACCCCTTAAAAAAAAAAAAAATCTATAGTGTCCGTAACCATGTCGAATGTATGTTGCATTTTACAATAACACACTTTTTCATGTGAAATCTAAATCGGCAAAGTTTCATCTGAATCACATTAAAAGATTTGAATAATTTATTTATTTTTTTTTAAGTTACGAACACTACATAAAAAGGGCATAAAATTGTATTTAACAAATATACATGTGTGTGCATATTTACAACAACAACAAAAAAAAGCATGGATCGGGAGATACAGTAGGAAGCATTAAGTATTATGAAAAATGGTCTTATACTGTATGATCCTCCCTGAAAATTCACTTTTTCACCTAGGTGAAAAAGTTGCACCAATACCGTGTTTTGGGCGATAGGGAAAGTTTTTTTTTTTTTTATGGACGCCACTTACAGTAAGTTTCAGGCGCTTACAATAGGCCTCCAATTACAGTAAGTGTGAAGCTAAATTAATGGAAAGCATAATTTCCCAGGAAGCTCTTCTGCACCGATCAGCACAAACATGTTAAAAACCTGCTACAGCAGGAACTGGAAGGAGTAAATATTCAGGGATGTACGATAACCACCTGACACTTCAGTTAGTTATTTCTTTCTGCAGGTAAACCTTTCCACTGCCTTTACACGTTATCCATCTTCAGTGTTGGGCCGATCTCGGATTCTAAATGCACATCTATGGAATCAAAGTCAGCTCGAAAGATCAGCAGCCAGATGCATATCAACTAGAGAACAAAAATATTTCATAATAAAAAGCAGTCTATGCTCTATTAATTGTTAAATGCCCAGTGCGCTGTGAATGTTCAGTATTCAGCTAGGCGAATTCTCTTGGGCTTTCTTTCCTTATGCCTGTCTGACTCAATTTATATCACTTTCTCACCATATTCACCTGAAATGCCCTTTTTATTTCAGTTAGTCCGAAATGAAAAGCAAGTGAAAAGCTCGACTTGTCTACCGAATAGACAAACTGCATTCCACACACACACACACACACAAGCTCAGATGTGAGGAAGCTGTAAAACTGTGTGTTTAATGAGACAGTGCTGCGTACTGTATATGTGGTGACAGGAAGCTGTTGACACACATCACATCCTATAAGGAGTTTCTCTTTCTTCTAAATGAAAAGCAGATGACTTACCCAAACTCGTCAAAGTGTCCTCTGGGAAGCCAAGAACGTCCTCTGATATCCAGGAGAAGTTCCAGTAGCGCAGTGAAGCATCAGGATTTCCTGTATTTCTGCCTGAAGCAGGTCCTGCAAAATAAAGGTTTATTTTTACCTTTATAAACATTATTACGCTCGGGTGGTTCTGAAGATCTGCTTGACATGAAATGAGCATCATATAAGTTTGAACCTTTTCTCAGACATTAGCTTTAGTTAATTATTATTGCTCCAATAGATATGTCGAAGACAATTAACGACTGAATGTCTAGCCTTAGAAACAGTGACAAGAGGGAAAAAAAAAAAAAAGAATAATGGAGGATACAAATAGACACAGCTTACTAAACAAACGTTTGTATAAAGCAATTGATTAAAATCGTTGAAGAATAAAAGAAAGTTTCTGCAGTTTGTCTCTCCAGCCAAACCTCTAAAAGTTCCTAAAAAAAAAAAAAAAAACCTAAGCGTCAAAGATAGCATTGTGTAATATATACAGTGTGTAAATATACAGGATGGGCCATTTCTATGGATCCACCTTAATAAAATGGGAACGGTTGGTGATATTAACGTCCTGTTTGTGGCACATTAGTATATGTGACGGGGCAAACTTTTCAAGATGGGTGGTGACCATGGTGGCCATTTGGAAGTCGGCCATCTTGGATCCAACTTTTGTGTTTTCAATAGGAAGAGGGTCATGTGACACATCAAACTTATTGGGAATTTCACAAGAAAAACAATGATGTGCTTGGTTTTAACGCAACTTTATTCTCTCATGAGTTATTGACAAGTTTCTCTTCGTTCACAGCCATTGACATGTCGAAGAGGTTAACACGTGATGAGCGGATCGAAATTGTGTTGCTATCTGGTGAACGCAGTAACCGGGTCATTGCAGTAGATTTCAACGCAGGACACCCTACGAGACCATCCATCTCCCATGCTACAGTTAGCAAACTGCTTGCTAAGTTTCGTGAAACTGGTTCAGTGTTGGATTTGCCAAAATGTGGACGCATGAAAACGGTCACTAATGAACAAACATCAGTGGCTGTCGTAGCTTCATTCAGCAAGAGCCCACAGCGTAGCACTCGCCGCATGTCACTGGAGAGTGGCGTTAGTCCAACATCCCTTCGGCGGATATTAGCTACTCACAAATGGCACCCTTACAAACTCCAGCTACTGCAGCATCTCAACGAGGATGACCCAGATCGGCGCACACAATTTGCAGAATGGGCAAAACAAAAATCGGAACAGGACCCTCAGTTCACGCAGAAGATTTTGTTCAGTGATGAGGCAAACTTTTATGTGAATGGTGAAGTTAACAAACAAAACCACCGCTATTGGTCTGACAATAACCCACATTGGATAGATCCCTCCAAGACTGTTGGAACAAAAAAGTGATGGTATAAATGGCCCACCCAGTATAATATTCTTATATGGAAGCCTTGCTGGTGTGTGTGTTAATAGGGAGGTTTTCAGAGGTTTTGGGATATTTCAGCTAGAACAAAATTAATCATTACTTCTATAAAAAGGGTAAATTTTACCACTACCGGAATTTGGGAATGATGACGCAATAATGTAGAACTCTCAAAATGAGCATATTATTAAATTAATTACTATTATTACTATTATTATTTGTCAAAGAAACAACTAAAAACAACCATACAAAACACATCATGTGTACAGTATCTGTACTATTGCTCTGCCTGTGTGACTCATTTTTCGCATTATTTGTATAGATGGTTAAAATGAGCTAAAAGTCAGTTTACCATATTGCCTATTCCGTGCTGAAAAAAAGGATACGTCACTCTATACTGCACAATCCTGAGCCCTATATATGCTTATAAAATAAATAAATAAATAAATAAATAAAAACAGAAAAACAAATAATGGCTAAAATGCTCTGACCTTTTCCTTTAAAAAAAAAAAAAAAAGAAGAAAAAAGATAAAACTAGAACCATTTAAAACAACTGAAACAATAAACAATTAATCTGCACGTCACATTATTATTATAATTTTATGGTGTTTTTTTTTTTTTTTTAACGTTGCTAGTGTCCTGCCAAAGTCTACTCAGAAAGAAAGGTACCAAACATTACTTTTTTTTTTTATTCTAAGAAGTACAGTACAGTATGCACAGTAAGTGTGTATATATTATATTATATTATATTATATTATATTATATTATATTATATTATATTATATGTAAACTTGGGATTTAAAATTAACATTAAGCACAATCTAATATAACATTTAAGCATTACTCTTGAAGCTAATTAGTGGTACACCACATGAACCATCCTAAGGGAAAGATACACATGAGGCACTAAAGATGCTAGCTAAAGACGACAAATCAGGCACAGTGCCATTTGTAACAACAAATCCAATATACTGCATTTGTTTTACTCGATATAAATTGCTTGAAATAAGAATTCCACTAACTGTCATTCCTAATCAGAGCTGACCTTTGGACTTGGCGCAGATCAAACACTTTTCATCATTAATAGACATTAACAAAAGCTATACAGTACATCGCCGCCCTCAGTAAATATGTTTTAGCCATTTTTTTTTTTTTTTTGCCATTTTGCTATTGGAATGTTTAGTGCGAGGGTTATAAGGTCAAGACAGGGATGCAAAATAAACCTTAAAATTAGATTTTAACATAAATATGTTTTATGATTTGTTTTTACTATTTTTCATTTAACTATCTTGAAGAAGAAATTGCACTAAAGCATATACAGTAAACCCAAAGCTATACAAATATATAGAGCTATACAGTATTTGCCTGTCTTTGCAGTAGAAACATTTTTAAACAGCGGTGGATGCATTTTAACCAGCATCTGATATGATTGTGTGGCATTGATAACTTATATTTTGCTGTAATTCTTTTAAATATTCTACAGTGGCTTGAATTACCAAGTGGTGGAAAGGCCTATAATAAAATATGCCTTGATGCATTAGGTAATGTTCGCTCAAAGATTTCCCTTAAAGATTCCATAATATACAAAGTCTGTGTCAGGATTTTATCTTGTATTTAGTTATTTTATTATTTTGCTAGTTTACGGATGTATGGTCATGTAGATAGTACAGTACACTGTTGGTCACCTAAATAAATAAAATATGTAAATAACATGGAAAGAAATTCCACTCCCAAAGATTTCATTCAACCACTTTTAGCTTTGATCATGGTGCACGATGTGGTGTCTAAATTCGTCTATAAAAATGATTCCCCTCTTTCATCAGGGACGAGAAACTCCAAAGATGACATAACCTGGCGATTCAGTACATTCAGGTGGTCAGCTGACTTCATTTTATTGCCTCCACAGGCTTGTACAGTGGACACTATGCATGATGGGAGCATCGCTTCATGCGCTTCCCTTCTTACCCTGACACGCCCATCACTCTGGACTCATCAGGTCACATGACCTTTTCCCATCACTCCAAAGTCTGATCTTTCAACTTCACCAGAAGTTTAAGTGATCTCAATTCATGATTTCTTTTCCCCAAACACAGTTCTTCAGCAGTTTTACAGTTCAGCCGTATCCATCCAGGCTTTAATGTTTGGAGGATTTTTTCTTTTTTTATGCATTTCAAACCTCATTAGCCATTTTCACTAAACTGGCCCTGAAGAAATAGTGCTGTTTTTTTTTTTTTTTTAAGCCAGGTAGTGTATAATTGTATAATAACTTCAAACCGAGCTCTTACAGTCTACTAAGGCCCAGTTCTTTCAACTTAATGAGCGGCCTTTGGAGTTTTGAGTTGCGGTATGCTAATATGGACTCGACACACACTCGGATCAGCCAGTGTATTAGGGCCTGCCAAGGGTCATTCCCTTTCCTTTAGGAGAGTAATGAATAGAGAGAATGCCAGCACACTGGGGTCTCTGAGGATTTTAGGCTTGCCTAAACCCTTTAATCATTCTAAATGATCATTAAGGCGAGATCAATAGTAAACACAGCTTGACTTTCATAAGGGATAAGCCAAATTTAGTGTGAAGCCAATGCACAATGATGCTTTCACCTGCTTCATTTGTCTCTATTGAACACTTTCAGGAGCTGCAGCGATGCATTTCAGTCAAAAGTCTTTTATAGGTGTGAGACATTCAGGGGGGGAAAAGTAGCACCACTGTGTTCTGGTTACCTAAATGCTCGTCATTTCTTTCATCTCTCATCTTTCTCTCATTTGTTCAGTCGTACAGCTGTTTACCACTCATCACACAGCTCCCCCAAGGCTGGATCGGTCTCTATCTGGGAAAAACACACCAGCACTTTATCATCTGATCAATGAGGCCCTCGTCAACTCCTTCCTTGTCAACCCATTTCCCCTCTGAGCTCTAATCTCAGACCTGCTCAGCTGCAGCAAAACCTTCCACTGCTATGAAAACAATAAAATAAATAGCAAGCACTCAATATAACACAGCATGTGGAGAGAAAAGGCATGTTTGATGGGATGCAATGCAGTGCTTCAATCATGAGCTTTGTGTGGCAGTGGCTCAATGGTCCAGTAATAAAGTCATTACCCATGAAGGAGCTGGAGGATTTGAGCTAAGAGCCCTATCTGACGCGCTCCATCAGCTATCGAAATACGTCAGAAATGTCAGAAGCATGTTCCAAAAGCCGGATATGGATACGGTGTGAATAGCATCCGGAAACACGGCCTGGCTTTGGAGTTACTTCAGCTTAACTTTTGATGATTTCAGCACAACAGATAGTCGGGTGGGTAAAAAACACATTCAGCAATTCGAAGATGGTGAAAGATGCTTGAGTCAGTCCCAAACAGAAATGGAGCTCGGCCTGATTACCTGCTACATCCTCACACTAAGCCCTTGTTAAACCCTCGTTACGCCGTATCCTTGTAAGTCTGAGCTTTTTAAAATTATTTTCATACAAAATATTCAGCCGGCATTTTCCTTTGAATATGTCGGCTGAATATTTTGCACAATAAATTATATACAAGAGCGATAATACTCATTTACGCAACATCACAAAACGCTGTGCGCTACGTCACTACCTCAAGTGTGATGGCGCTTTTATGACACAGTTCCACAAACACCATTTATCATCAAAAGATTATGATTTATTTGTTTGTTTATCCAGTTATTTTGCTCTGCCAATACATATCCTTCTGCAAATGGTGAAACTAACTAACTGCGACTGCTTGAGTTGTCAACCAGCTAGCGAGCGACAGTTGATGTAATTAACACGATTGAAAGTAGTTTTACAATTTTTAAGAAGAATAAAACATATGGAGGTGGAGGGCAGGCCTGTCAACCTCAGAAGTTTCTCTTAATATTTCCACTTTAATTTCCAGGGGTCTGAGCTAAACCCCGTATAGCGTTAAATGGAAAGCTAGTGTGCCGTATAGGATGTACAATCACTTGGTTAACACACCAGGGAGTGCCCTTGGTTAGGGGTTGGAGGAGGATTTGGAATTCAGCCTGGTGTTAGGAGCTAGTTAGCCCTCTAGCTAGGCTTAAGCGTGAAAGAAACAAAGAAGAAGTTATTAAGGAGAGTACGTGTTATTTAAAATGGCTTAACATTATCACATGTATTGTGCTGTTAAAATTCATCTTTAACTGGTTTTGGCCAACAGTTACAACTTAATTAACAACTTTAGAACACCTGGGACGCCCAGTGATACATATAGTTCAATGTCCCAGTGGCGTTACTGTGCATCATCAGCACTCCTGGAACATCTCTCGTCCAATCAGAGTACTCGATCAGAACTAACTGTTTTGTAAAGTATATTATACAACAGTTAGTTCTGACTGAGTAATCTGATTAGACGTGAGGCATTCCAGGAGTGCTGATATAGGGCATAACAACACTGAGGCATTTAACTATATGCATCACAGGTGGTTTAACTATCGTTATTTGTGCTAACAATATGGGCGAGAGTCGGTCTGTACGATCGGCAGTACTGAGGAGAGAGCAGCTGCCTGCCAAAACCCACATTCACAACCAGTCACAGAAGCACTTTCAGCAACACCACACATCTGATAACGTTATGTCGTCTTATACGACTTGGTCGTTGTCTCCTCACATTGGAGTCTTGACTAATTGGCAGGATTTTGCTGCATGTACAGTCCGAGTAGAGTCGTAATCATCATGCCAGTCAGTGTAAATGTGCTTCATTATAACAATATCACTTCCAGCCTTGTTAATCATCAGCTTATAAAAGCTTGTAAAAATTTGAGTTGATTCTTCAAACCTTTTTCTTTTTTCTTTTTTTTTTGCATGTAGGATATAAAAAATGAGGACAGAAGAAGCAGATCGCTTTCTTTTTTTCTCCTTGCCAACTTCAGGATGATGAATCGAGAGAAAAAGACAATTAAAAAGAAATGAATATTGAAAAAAAAAACGACCGATGTGATTATGCATACATGAGAAGATGGCAAACGTTTTAATAAACACCTAATAAGTCTCTAGTATACTGGAAAATTATAATTTATGGAGGGGTCTAATTGGAATTATCGCATTAGTAACTTTTAATTTCACAATAGAGCTTTTACCCTCATTGTTCTTTGGTTTATAAGATTGCACTTCATCCAGTAAAGCCTACTCCTATCATTGTGTCGAAGTAGTCCATTTTTTTTTTCTCTCCATATTAGTAGCAGGAGAGAGCTGCTGTATATACTGTTACTGAGAAGAGCATGAGCTAATTGTGCTTACAGTTTAATGTGAGTTAAGGAAATAAATAAAAATTATTTGTCAATGTTTTGTGCTTTTAGTTCATTCTTTTGAATTTTTG
The DNA here is from genome assembly GCA_013621035.1 of Clarias magur. Taxonomy (NCBI): domain Eukaryota; kingdom Metazoa; phylum Chordata; class Actinopteri; order Siluriformes; family Clariidae; genus Clarias; species Clarias magur. The sequence goes on along the minus strand of QNUK01000272.1, from coordinate 265,345 downwards.
AATTAGTGCAATAATGCATGTGTTTTGGTTAAATCAATCCAGTCTACTGTGAATTATAATAATAATAATAATAATAATAAACTCTCCTACAGTATGCACAATTTTTTCTTTTAAGTTAAACTAAGAAACAGTGTAAAAAGAGAACACAGCATGGATAAAAAACTCCTTCCCTTAACAACTATCCCCCTTGTGGCACAGCTTGCATGTCACTGCAGCTTCCTCTCTTTATATTAATTAAAGTTGAATGTGGATACATACATTAAGCCCGTAATAAATTGATTATCCTTTCTTTTTTAGCGGATCATTAAAACCTCGCGTAAGTCAACCCGAGAAGGAGGAAAGGAAAAAAGAAAAAAAAAAAAATCAGCTTCTGAATTAAACCGGCTAGCACACAAAGGAGTGCATTGATCAGGCTGTCAGGCTCAAGAATCAAGCTGGACCTCTCCTGCATTCTGCCCATGTGCGGCAGATTTCTCCAGGTCCACTGACACGCTCGTGCACACCTCATTACGGCCTCCCTCGCCCAGATCGGTGCCCTCCTCAAGGTTCTGCACGACCTGAGCCGCTAGAGGATCACCATTCGTATTGATTAGTTTATCTTAAAGTAGACATTGCTCCACATGGCGCTAAGTAATCGGAGACAGCAACAGAAGACACGGTTAAAGAGAAAAGGAGAGTCATTTGTCATGGATATACGGTTAAAGTGGAAGAAACGTGAGAAAACATCATTGTGTGTATAAACGGAGGGCCACCAGGAATTTGTAGAAATATTAAAAGGTTAAAGATAAAAATAATCTGATGTGTTTTAATGTAATCAGTGATATTATTATTATTATTATTATTATTATTATTATTATTATTCTTTTTGGTTGAAACCAACATACTGTACATGTCTGTCTGTCTTTCTGTACAGCAGAACTCTCTGTCTAACTTAATACTACAAAGAAATCACATTCTGCAAGGTTGAGTATCTTACGCCTTGTTTACACTTATTTCAATGTCAGCCAAATAGACACCCTATCGGATAAAGATGAAGTTTTGTCTTAAAACGACTGAATGATCTCCTCCTTTCCAGTTTAAACTTTTGATGATGGTTTTTTTTTAATGCGATTAATGGTCTGGCACCTTCCTACTTGTAAGCTTTTATCAACAAAGTAGAGCTTTACATACTGCCAACTAAAACCTGCTAGTGGTCCCTAGGTAGTTTATTTGAAAGTAGATTATTAAATCCGACACATAACTGGTCATAACATCACTTTTAGTTTTTGCTGCGGATACGTTTGCTCTATATTGATATATATTTATATCTCATATTTGTGCATATTGGCGCATTACTGCTTGTTATTAGAACCACAGTTTCGGGACATATGAGACATATGAGTCTGTCTTATCATTGTGTGAAGGTTGAAGAGATAAAACTCCAAAGTTTTCATAGTCTACTTGCCCTTAAGTAAGCCATGCTGTGTTGTGCTTCCATTTGTGTTTCGTGAGGATTTGGGCGCCTTGTACAGTAGGTGCATTACCTACCAGTACTGGCAGTTGATTTAAAAAAAATGACCCGGAAACACTTGAGTAATTCTGAGGGAAACTTCCTTGTGGTGTGGAACAGAAGCTGCCTTTGATTTTACTTGATTTAATACGTAAAACTTTATAGTATTCAGTTACCAAAGCATTCAATAGTTAGCATTCAGACCATGGTTAGAGACTGTAGGCTTAACAGCTTAGTATTAGGACTTGCTGATGAATTTTGTAACAAGTCTTAAATAATTTTTATACTTACACTATTTGTGTCTCATTGTACTTAAACCCTTCATCCATCCATCTACTATCTATATTGCTAATCCTGTGTAGCGTTTTAAACCTAAACCAGGGAACTGTATTGCACAAGGCAGGAAACACCTTGGATGGAATGCCGCAGGGCACTGAAGCACCAAATCAAACACACTACAGGCAATTTGGAAATGCCAATCATTTGTCAATGCATTTGGAGTACTTACAACTGTTGGAGGAAACCGGTGTTCCCAGAGGAAACACAACAAGCACAGGGGAACATGAACATGCACAAGGACTGGAATTAGGATTCAAACCCCCGTCTATGGAGGTGGTAAAAGTCAAACTTAATGTTAACCACTAAACCAACATGCCACCTGTATTTTTAGACTATAAATGTCAAAATTAAGGCAATTTTACCAATTATTATTAAATAACTTCAGGATATAGTAGGATATACAGAAGTAAGGACACTAGAAGTGCTTCCTAAACCGATGTGACTCATAAATATCCATGGCCTCACTTATTAAATATTCCTTATAATTTAAAAATGTTTACGTTTCATGCTTGTCCTTTCACACCACCTGTCAAGCTGTGATCTCTGAGCGAGGTTGTTTACTTGCCTTCTACAATATGAACTACAACTGAATGACATTCCCCAGAGATTACAGCGGCGCATTCAGAATGTATTTGAAATCAAACCAGATAAAAGGTAAGCGTCGCATCATCATTCCAGTGGCTGTAGACCTTTTTCACGTTTCTGACTTCTGAGCCAAGGTCTTTTCCCCCCCACACACGGTTGCAAAAGTTCCTGTTCAGTTTTATAGAAAGGTCAAGGCCGTTCCCACCCTCAGCCCTGACCCTTTATTAAGCACTTTTATAACCTTAGAGAACAGATCACAAATTGATCTCAGCGATTGCCATTTCGGTTTTACGTTCAAGGAGACGTCTTATTGAAAACCGTTTGTGTAGTTATACGGTATGTTTTACAACACGCTGTCAGTTTAACAACTGTGTATTGCTCCTGACCAGCCATTCTATCTATCTAGCACTGTCACCTTGCACACCTCCTGGGTCTGGGTTCGATTCCTGCCTGGGGTTGTGTGTGCATGGAGTTTGCATGTTCTTACTGTACCTCCGGGTGCGCCGGGTTCCTCCAACAATGCAAAGACATGCAGAGAAGGTTAATTGGCGTTCCCAAATTGCCTGTGGCGCGTGAAATGTTGACCAAAGGTTCTACCACGGTCATAAAAATGGGAATAAATACAACATTCACCATTGGCCTCCATGCTCCCAGGTTGGACTACAGAGGTTCCTAGATGGAAGGATGGATTGATACATAGGCAGGGCAATGTGGTATTTATGAACTCTATCCTACAGGTATGTGGATGTTGATTATCTTCTTCTTCTTTTTTTTTTTTTTTATAAAAAATTCAGTATGTAAATTAATTATTAATACCCAACTGGACAAGCTCTTACAAAAATACGGTTACCCTGTTATAATAATTTGCACAGAAATGTGCACAGTTTCCCTGGTTGGTGGGGGTTTCCTCGATAGGAGAGTGCCCTAGGGATGGATGGGACTAAACTAAATTAGGGAGAAAAACTGGAAAAACCTGACAATTTATAAAAAAAAAATCAATTATTTGTCACATGTACCTTACAGCACACTGAAATGATTTTTTTCACATATCCCAGTTAGGAAGCTGGGGTCAGAGTGCGGGGTCAGAGTGCAGGGTCAGCCAGGATACAGCGCCCCCTGAAGCAGATAAGGTTAAAGGCCTTGCTCAAGGGCTCAACAGTGGATGGCTTTGCGATGCTGGGGCTTGAACCTCTGACCTTCTGATCAATAACACAGTAACCCAAAGCCTTAACCCTCTGAGCCACAGCTGGTCCCAAAATTGGGAATATTTCTTTTTTTCTTTTTTGGCTGAAGTATTTTTAAGGTTGTGGAATGTCTACAAAATAACATCTATGAAGTTCTCTCCAAAAAAAACCTATCCGAAAAAACCACAAAGCCATCTTTTCTGAAGGCTTTTTGCAAAACATTGCTTAATCGGATTTGCATGTCATGATGGTTCACAATCACATTCCGACTCTAATGAGGACGTGTCTGTCCTCTGAAATGGCACGCATCCGCACATCGATACGTCTTTGCTCACACCATCTGGGGTAAAATATGTCACAAGTTTGCATGACTGCTCATTCATTTCAAAGAATGGACGCTATTTTAGCAAAAAAAAAAAATATGCTTGGTACTTTTGCACTGGATTTCATTTCAGAAGAGGCAAGAAGCCCAGTCTCTTTTTTTATCAGCTGTTGCTTGCACTGCTATGATATTCACAAAAAGGCACATGAATTCCAATCTGCCCGCTCTAACTCAGGTCACATGACCATGTATTGAATATATCCTGATATCCAATATCAGATATCGGGACATATCCGATCTTAGGACCATATATGAAAGTGACTCAAATCTGATATGAAAACCAACAGATTTGTGCGCTCACACAGTCCAAAAAATCAGGGCCCGTATTCACAAAGCTTCTTAAGCCTAAAAGTTGCTCCTAGTGATGAAATTCTAAGAAAATTCTTAGAATTATGAAATGTTCTTAGAATTTCCCTTTAAATTTAGGACTAAATCTTAGGAAAGATAAAAATGATTCACAAAACATTTTAGACCTAAGGTCAAAATTGTTTAGAGGAGAGAGTCGGACTTTTAAATTGGCTTAAGAGTCTCTTATAGCAGAGAACAAAATGGTGGAAGAAGAAATATTCTCCAAACACTAAACGTAAAAGTAAATGTAAACACTGCTCTTCTATCCAGTCTGGTGGGTTTTTTTTTTTTTACTTCTTTCCATCTCTCATGGATTGTTGGCTACATACCATCCAAAAGTGCAACTTACTGTAAACAGACTGTCCTGTAATCATGTACTGTAATTTGGTAAAAGCTGAGCCATTTTGCTCTCATCAATCTAAAATGGATTATAAGTAATAAAATCAGTATGGTAAAATAAATGTAAGAACTTAAATATAGTAACTACTGTGTGGAAATAAGTTGCTTCAAAAGACAGATTTTCAACAATGGCTGTTTTAATTAACTTTAAGATGTTTAGCCTATAACAGAAACTTTGCATAAAGTAGCCTGCATTAATAATTATACAATTTCTTTAGATACAAACATTATGGTTTCTATCTATTATATTATCATATATTCTATTTTCACAAAGAGCCCATTTTAAGACAGATTTTTATCAACCAATCACAGTCCTTGAACTGTTGCATCATCCCTAGCAATGGGGATAACCACACCTCCTCACTAAGATAAAGGTTTTTGTACCTTCCTTACTTAGAGTTGCTCTCAGAAGTTTCCTAAATCACTTTTAGTCCAAGACTCCCAGCTAGGACTGTTTAGGCTAAGATAGGAGAGAATTCTAAGAAGCTTTGTGAATATGGACCCTGAGCTCTGTCACGTTTGCCTTAAAAATTGGAATTGAGTCACTTCTAGGCTGGTAATGTGAACGTAACCATAAAAGTTGCAGAATATCTCTGACTGTTACAAAACACTGACTCTGGAGACTCCTTCTAAATATGTTCAATAAACACCTCCTTAAAGTTTTTACTGTATCAGTAATTATATATATTAGTCCGTTTATGCGGGTGGTTTATACAAGTACAAAACTCCAAAGAAATAATAACACACGCGAGCAAGCACATTGAAGCCCAAATTAGCTATTGTTGCAGAAATTTTTAATAAATTACATTTTGGCCAATCAGATTTGAGCATCCAAGAGCAGTGTAGTATAAGCAATTACCTCAACTATAATCAATGACTGTATATACAGTAGGCCTAATAAGTACTTATCTTCACCTACTGTCATCAAGGTTATGGATTTATTATTCTCCCACCTATTACTTCTACTATAATTACAAAGTGGTTTAAATTCTCTCTCTCTCTCTCTCACACACTTGCACTTGTGTCAGCGTTTATTCCCACAAATTAGGCATCTTGCTTAACAATACACAGTAATAAAATATATAATTTAAAGCAATTACATAACGTAGATGTTGGTCTCATGAAGAGTGCCCTCAAGTAAAGCATTATGATCGACCATGTAGTGGAAAAACATCACGGTGTTTATTCGAGGCCGGTCAAGATGATCTGCTCCAGCTTCCTGTTCCATTGTATATCGCTTATTGGAAATGATTTATAGCGAGAGCCATATCGTTAACCTTGTTTCATCAAGAGTACTTTTCCATCAGGTGTAGCAAGCTTTGTTCTTCCTATCTTCAATGCATGGATTTATATTAAAGTAGGCAGCTTCTTATATATATATAAAAATAAATTAATTAATTAAAAAAAACAAGGTTCTGCTTTGGTGAAGTTAACCATAGTCAGTACTGTTTGACTTTAAAACACACAGTTATAGATGGATATTGATTCATAACGCCACATTCTGCTGTCGAACAGAGGAGCTGTTGGGTTCCATTCACGATGAGTATCCAGTGACGATGCTGCAATACTCCTGGCTTCTTCATTAGGCCTACTGTATACTGTATATCTAAATCAGATTTTTTTTTTTTTATCTACTGTATTAATAAAATTAAACTGAAACATGTTCATCCTGCAGCATCACTCACGGCCGCGTGTCTTTATTTTAATGAAATAACCTTTACCTTCTTGGACTCATTTGTTCCACTACTTTAACTTTATCTTTATTCCTCAATTTTGACATTAAGAATTTATACAGTAGGACTTCTAATAAGCCGGGACAATTTCACCGCATTCATTACAAGCAGAGTCATAATAAAGACTAGGAATTATGAATGGGTAATGAGACGATATACTATTAATGCTCTGATGAATGCATTTCAATATCGCAGATATTGTGGAAATCGTGACAAAATGTTACAATTGTTACAAATGGGCAATTTCATTGCAAAAGTGGGGGGGAAAAAAGTAGATGTCCACCACCGTGACGCCTACTGACTAAACTTTTACTTATTAATTAAACAGTAAAGTCCAATTCCAAGTGTCAAAAAGAGAAAAAGAAAAAGACACAAAAATGACAGGGAAAAAATGAGGAGAAAGAAGTAGAAAAATATTAGCAATACGTACTGATTTAATAATTTTATAGTTTCAGAATTACTATTTCAAGTGTTTTCATTTTAAACTTCACTATTCAAGCATGTTGTTTTTTCATTTGGTAGAGGAATGATTCAGACTCGCCACATCGGTCACATCCATAACACCAGTTTATATTAATCATTTATTCCAAATGCGACAAACATTTTCAAAATCTACACTTTTTTCCTTCGCTCTTTCACGGAACAAGTCTAATGCTATCTGTAAAGTTATCTTTAAAATTCACAGACTTTATAGCCCTGTACAGCGGTACCTCGGCATACGTAGCCCGCCTCACCTTGACCTTTGTGTCAATATACAAAATTTTGATTATAGAGTACAGACCAAAAGTTTGGACACACCTTCTCATTCAAAGAGGTTGAATTTGTATTATGGCAAGAAAAAAGCAGCTAAGTGAAGAAAAACGAGCGGCCATCATTACTTTAAGAAATGAAGGTCAGTCAGTCCGAAAAATTGGGAAAACTTTGAAAGTGTCCCCAAGTGCAGTCACGAAAACCATCAAGCGCTACAAAGAAACTGGCTGACATGCGGAACCGCCCCAGGAGAGGAAGACCGAGAGTCGCCTCTGCTGCGGAGGAGAAGTTCATCCGAGTCACCAGCCTCAGAAATCGGCGGTTAACAGCAGCTCAGATCAGAGAGCAGGTCAATGCCACACAGAGTTCTAGCAGCAGACACGTCTCTAGAACAACTGTTAAGAGGAGACTGTGTGAATCAGGCCTTCATGCTAGAAGATCTGCTAGGAAACCACTGCTAAGGACAGGCAACAAGCAGAAGAGACGCGTTTGGGCTGAAGAACACAAGAAAGAACGCAAGAAAGAAAACTCGCTGAATGAGAAGGTGTGTCCAGACTTTTTGTCTGTACTGTAGATTGGCAAAATTGGTGATATTTTTGGACGGCGGGAACGGAATTGTCTGTGTAATGCCATGTCCGTATATAATTTTTTTTCAGGATGTAAATGATCTAAAAAATGTCAGGGTTTGTTAGTTTTTCAGCTGAAGAGATTACAGAACATTAACGGTTTTGCAGATTAGAATTCACTGATACAAGGTTCTATTTTTTTCTTTCCTTTTTTCCTTTAGCGTTACACCTACTGTACGTATCATGATGCACAATACCATTTATCATCATACGGCTTATTTCATCCTGGCTTTCACTTGCTTGGGTTATTTTTTCCAGACATGATCATTTTGCAAAGTGATCAATCTTAAAGCTGCATGCTCTTTCTGTGCACCTCGGACATCCTTTCTTCATCCTTCAGTTATTGTCATGAGAGAATTTGTGGAATTGCAGTCACTGTCATCATTTCCTTGATGAAATGAATGACTGCTTTGTCCATTTCCAAGGAATTAAAAAAAAAATTGTGGGAACTTGATGATAGTTTCTCAATGGGGAAAGAAATCATTGCTTACTTTGCCAGAGGAAAAAAAAATCGTTCTCTCTCATGTGGCTGATTGACCTTTAACTTTTTGTTTTATAGACAGCACCTCTGCTGACTTGCACTCTGTTCATCAATTAAGTGACGCTTTTTTTTTCCTCCCCTCCACTAGGAGTTCAGATAGTGCTCGCAACTGTCAAAGATTGGAAGAACTTTGAATAAGACATATTTGTTTTCTATTGACTTGTCCAGGTTATTGACTTGGTGCAGAGTGAATTACTCTCAACTCTAAGTATTTCTTAAGAGGCTGGTGTTTATACAGGAGTTGCAGAATTGACTTTAGTTGTTCAATAGCAAAGTAAAGCTCAACTAGAACTTTAATTTCCCATGAGAGTATTCTTAAAACACTGTGTTCACAGTTATAGTGTATAACACCTTTTAATCATTGTCGCCTGTCAAACATCTCAGATGGCCCATACTTTTATTAAAAAAAAAAAAAAAAGTGTTTATAAAACCTCTGGTATGGAGTTCGGTCACAGGGATTGATCCTGAAAGTAGGGTTTAAAATTTTTAAAGTTTAATGATTATAGTAATTCTGATCAGAAGTCATATACTTATTTATTTGGAACTTTTCCAATCTTTGTTCCATAAAATTTATATCAGAAATAAAAAAAGACTAAACAAAAATGGTGGTGTGTTTCCAGCTGTGAGAATGCCTTGTAGATTTTTTTCTTGCTGCTTCCCATCAAAAGCTTCCCTATGCGCTTTCACCCTTCTTTCAATGCTAGGTTTCAGTTTTTAATGTTCGGGTCATCGGTCAGGTTTTTGTTGTTTTGTTCATTGCTGGTTCTGGTGGAGCGAGAGACTTGAGCACGGTTGCCAAGGTCGTGGTTTTTGGGTTAGACTGTACAGTAGAAAGAGCAAGTCCATGGGTGTTGCGCTCAATATAGTCGATTATGAAGTTTCCACTGCGTCCTTAAGATATGTGAAGTACGCAGCGGGCACGGTGTCAAAATGGAAAAATGTGCTTTTATCAAGTTCATACTACAGTACTTCCCAGGCACATCCCTTCATATTGCTACTTATTTCACTCTCCTACACACATGATCACATGCTCACCAGGTCTATTGAACCGATTTATTACTATGTCCTTTCAGATCGCACCACGCTCTTACCAGGCATTCACACGCTTGGTACAACTACCACGACACTTTTATGGCAAAGTCATGGTGTGAGGAATTGGATGCAGTGTTTATACTAAATTCTTGGTTAAAGTTCAGAAGGTCCCAGGTTCAAACCCCAGGTTGCCCCTGTTGGTGCCTTAAGCAAAGCCCTGATCTAACCCTAAACTGTTCAGATGTATAATGAGATAAAAATGTAAGTCGTAAATGACAGCCTGTTTACACTGTACACCATAGACTGGTACTGTAAGCAAGAACATAATATGAACTTAATGCTACATCACAGCATGGACCTACCTTGGTTATACCAAGAGACTGACGAGGTCACTGTGAGAACAGCATTGATGTACTGTAGCAACAATGACAACTTAGTCGGAACACAATTTTTGCTGTCTGTCACACTCGATGTACAGTAGTATGCTAATGAAGTCACTAAGACGTGATAAGTTAACGATGTACTGTAGCCATCAATGTCGTCATTATTACGTCCTTCTATCATTCTTTCTATGTCTTGCTTCAACCACGTCCTCAACAGGCTTGTAGCTGCAGCTCGAGATCAACAGGGACAATACTACATCTCTCCAGGTTTCTTCTCCATTCCTGCCAAGGTGTACAAGTTCTTGCCGCATTCACTCATTTTTTTTAAGGACGTAGTGGGAACGTGGCTCAATGTGACACATGGGTTTTACTTTGAGGCAAATATAAGATGTTGAAACTTTCAGGAAACATCAGCTACAGCAAACAAAGGGACCGTGGTGAGTGGAAACAGTGTACTGTTGTAGTAATAAATGTATAGATATTACCAGGATCCAGGTCAGATTTTGAGTGTGTATCAAGGACAAACATACTAGGAAGTTAAGAGGACACTTAAAGTTTTTTTTTTTTCTCTCTCTCTCTTATTAAACCATCAAATTGCCAACATTGTTTGGTCTACTTTCTGGTGTTTATTGTGTGAACATTTGGCTGAGATCCGAGGCTTTGCGTGGGCCTTGAACTTTTCTGTGCAAGGCAAATATACAGTACTGTACTTGCCGTGGATTTAGTGTATCCGCTGGAGGGCTGCTATCATTTTGAACAATCTCAGGGCTGTCCAGTCGTACCATGCTCCCCTTGTTTGGCGCTTAGGAAGCTTCACAGATCATAATTGATGTATTTTTTAAATAAATTCTTTAAATAATTTTAATTTGATAAATCGTATATTACTATGGCAAAGACTCTCTTAATGAGATCACTTTCCTAATTACTTGCTGTTAAAATCAAAATCACAATATGTGCCAAATTATTGCAGTGTGATTTTATTATTATTATTATTATCACAAAATAAGTGTCGCTCTAGGTTTTGGCTGTTTTAACACTAGTTTTCACCACAGGTATTAAGAAAACTTTTAGTAGAAAGACAAATTTTTAGTAGTAGAATAGTTGATCTTCATTCTTTCAATTATCCTGTTTCATACAGATGTCTGTAAAAGGTTTAAAAGCAACGTACAAACATTATTTTAAAGAATTACAGATATTTCATGGAAACTACTATTATAATACGCATTCGTTTTGGAGAGATGATTTCATATTTGCCTCAAAAATGGCCATTTTCAGCGTTATACTGTCTTACTTCAAACAATAATCATTTGAAATGCAAATTATTCATATATTTATTTATGAGTATTGATAGTAAAATTGGTGTAAGCTACGAGAAGCATAATTAAATTAAATGCTTAAATTAAAGCATTCCATTCAAAATTGAGAATTTTTTTTTTTGCCAAAAGAAATCTATAGTGTCCTTAACCATGTGAAATTCATGTCGCAATATCTTTACAATTTTGCATTTTAGAATAATAATTTTTTTTAGGTTCATGTCTTTCCATGTGAAATCGAAATCGGCCAAGTTTTATCTGAACTTTGAATCAAAACAAAAAAATTATGAACACTAGATAAAAGGTCATGAAATTGTACAGTATTTACCAAATGAGTTTCTTTTTACCTTATAAAAATATAAACGTCTTCGCAATTTAAAAAAAAAAAAAAAAAAAAAAAAAAAGCATGGATTGGAAGTGTTAAGTATTAAGAAAAATGGCGTTATACATATATTATGATCCTATCTGAAAATTCACTTTTTCACCTACAGTAGGTGAGACACGTTTTTAGCACCGACACCACGTTTTGGCCGACTGCATCACTGCAGTGAAATTACAGAAAGCCATGCGGTTATAAAACTGCCCCCCAGCTGACCAGCCCAGGAAGAGTTTACTGACAAGAACCACTCCAAAGCTGGAACTATGGAAATTAGATCACAATCTGCTGCTGGTCTCCAGTGCCCCATACAGTACGTCGCACCCTGGCACTGAACTCAGTCTCAATTAGTATCCCATAATGGTAATGACATATGAAAAGAAGCACATTGAAATCAATCAACATCACCGTATCAGAACCAATCTGAATAATTGGATGGCACCTGACAGCAGTTCCAGCACATCTTTTGTTACTGTGTTAAACACTCTAAATGGGCGTGCATGCCTTATCAGCGCAAGCAGGTGTTCGTCTGCAGAAAGCCTCTGTCGAGAAAGTCACGGGCCCGCTGTAGATCAGAACGGGTAATGAACCAATCTATTTTTTATATCATTGCTGATGAGAGGGAAAAGTGGCAGAAATGTTGTGAAAGCTAACCATGGTCCTCATTTAATTTCGCACAACATCTGTCTCTCTGTTCCACTTCAGCAGACTATCTAACAGGAGCTGGAGAAAATCCCACTAGAGCAGAGCACATCAAGCAGTCTGTCTGTTCTCTTACTTACTCAACAGGTCTCATAGCTTAATGACACCCTATTAGCTTTAATCAGGACCTATAATGACGCTTGCAACAATAGCAGCATCAACACTTGGGAAGGTAGCAAGAGTGTTTAAGCGTGTAGTATAAATAAAAGTAGATAAAAGTGAAGGGGAAGAAAAAATAATTGTTGAAATGCCATGGTTGAGAAAGCAGCCAGCCAGCAAATACTTCTGCTGTGGGCAAAAAACATGTACTTCTGTCAGGAAATAAAAGCAATGAAGCAAGAAAAAAAAGGAAAAAAGTGATTTTTCTAAACTCTAAAAAAAAAAAAAAATTTCCTTCTGGACACATGAGAACATGAAGTTTGCATGTTCTTGGTGGGTTTCTTCCAGGTACTCCGGCTTCCTCCCACAGTCCAAGGACATGCAGGTTAGGCTTGGCGTCCCCCAATTGCCTGTAGTGTGTTAATTAGCGTGTGCACTTTACAGTACGTGTGCCCTGTGATGGATTGGCACCCTGTCTAGGATGTTCCCCACCTCGTGTCCTAAATCTACTGCGATAGGCCCCAGGTCCCCATGGGATCCTGTATACAGGATAAATCGGTAGAGACGATGCAGTGTATTCAAATATCTATACTGATATGGAAAATTAATCAACAACTTCAGACCAGCAAGAATTCAACATGGTTGACGTTTTCTCTTAAATGTATTGGAGAGGTTTATGAACAGTTATACACTGATCAAACACACCATTTAAACCACCTGTCTAATTTTGTGCTAGTCTCCCATAAGACCTTTACAAAGGTAAATTGTGGAATTTGGTACCAAGAAGAGTAGCAGGTGCGAGTTCCTGAAATTTGTGAGAGGCAGCCTCATGGATCGGACATGTTTGTCCGCCACATCCCATTAGATGCTTGATTGGATTGAGATCTGGGGGATTTGGAGGGCAAGTCAACACCTTGAACTCTTTCTGAACAATTTTTGCTGTGAGGCAGCGGGGCATTATGCTGCTGAAAGAGGCCACTGCCATTAGGAATACCGCTGCAATGTAACTTAGTCAGTAATTGGCCTGAAGCAATATTTTGGTCGGTGGTACTCTAGGTGTCAAAGTAACAACAAGACTTAAAGTTTCTTGGTACAACATTACCTAGAGGATCACACCAGCTTGCCTTCTTCTCATGGTGTATCCTGTATCTCTTCCACATGGCCAAAGCATGGCATTAGTGCTCAAAAGCACCATATACAGTAGCACCATTTTTCATAATACTTCATGCTTAAAGTCGTTTAAAAAAAATAATTTGCTAAATACAATTTCATGCCCTTTTAAAATAGAAAATGGTTAAAATATTGCAACATGGTGACATGGTTACAGACACTACAGATTTTTTTTTGGGAAAAAAAATGCCTAATGTTTTGCACGGAATACGTTTAATTTAAGCAATAATTTTTACAGGTCATATGCTTCTCGAAGTTTATGCCTATTGTGATTGGGCCTACATAGATGAAATCACCTTACACACCAACCTACTGTACAATGCATTGTGTAGTCCGAGGCCATGCTATCAAAACCAGTATTACTTTTTCAGTAATTTGTTCTACAGGGGCTCTTCCCTGGGATCAGACCAGACCGGCTAGACTCCGCACCTCTTTCTCATCAGTAAACTTTGGGTGACCATGACACTGTTTCTGGTTCACCGGTTGTCCTTGTTTGGGCCACTTTTGGTAGGTACTACATACTGCGGAAACACCCCACAAGACCTGCTGTTTTGGAGATACTCAAGCCCAGGAATCTAACCTTAACAAATGTGGCTCTTGTCAAAGTCTCTCAGATCCTTACGCATGCTCAGTTTTTCTGATTCGAGAAATGACATTTCAGCTGCTGCCTAATATGTCATAGTCCTTGAAAGGTTTCACTGTAATTTGTTCACGTCACTTGTCAGTGCTTTTAATGGTATGACAGAATGCTGTAGATTTGCATTTTAAAGCAAATACATAATTCAAATAATATATAAACACAGCAGCTCATATATATATATATATATATATATATATATATAGGCTCAATGAGATGCTGCTGTGTCTACATTCCAGAATGTAATAAAGCCAAACAAAGCAATTGACCTTTTTGTCCATAAAGTTGTACTTAATATATGATACAAGATAAGATATCCCTTTATTCGTCCCACAGTGGGGAAATTTTTATTTTTTATTTTTAGATAAGTACCTCTGTTTAAGTCAGAACACCATCTGATCCTGAACCTGAGTGCACTGAGGGTTAAATACACTTCAATTTACCTCTTGCTCATTTGATGGATGATGACAATGATGATGATGATGAGGATGATGATGAGGATGATGCACATCAGCTCGCCATTAAATGCACCCACAGACATCTAAAAATGAGAGAAATCATTACTGAGAATTTTTAATAACCCAGGTCATCATTTTTAACCTCTAGCAGTGTCTCACAGCACAGCCGGCATCAGCAGTGGGCAGGAATGTGGGGATGATGAAAGTGGACTCATGTTTCACTGCCTCATTGACAGGAAGAGGCAGGCAGTAAAGCGTGTAAAGTTATGAGTTACGGTTATACAGTAGGAGGGAGTTTAACCTCTTGTGACTAACACCCCATAAACAGCAGAATGCTATAGATGGTTCTGCTTGTACTTCAAGGCAAAACCTAGATCATTTATAGGGGATACACTATAAAAAAAAATGTATTGAGGAAGGAAACAGCAACAGGATATTTTATAGATTTTATGATCGAGTGCACTTGGCAGTCATAAAGTAATTTCTTATTTAAATGCAAATTAGTAAGGCTGGGATCTTGTGTTTAAATAGTGATCTAAACATCGCAGAAAATTAGTTTTAAAAGATTCGCTCGGCTATGTTTACAGTAAATTTTACTCAAACAAGCATGTATCGATTCTGAAGAAACATTTGCATATGTGGTAGGATCAGCTAAACGTATTATTTAAATCTGTAACTTATACGATTAATATATATATATTTTCTTTTTGCAAGGCACAACTAGATAGATAGATAGATAGATAGATAGATAGATAGATAGATAGATAGATGTATTTGGCCAAACCTGATAATGATTGAGTTCAGGTGTTTCAATAAGGCCCCTTATCCCCAGTGAAGGGTGATCTTAATGCTTCCGAATTCCAAGACATCTTAGGCAATGCTATGCTTATATGCAACTTTGTGGCAACAGTTTGGTGAAGGCCCTTTTTTATTCCAACATGACTCCGCCCCGGGGCACAAAGCAAGGACTATAAAGACACACTTTGATTAGTTAAAAGAACTTGAAAAAACCCCATCAAGCACCTTTGGGATGAACTGGAACGAAGATTATGAGCCAGACCTTCTCGTCCAACATCAGTGTCTGAACTCATAGACGCTCTACAGAGCGAATTCCCACAGAAACACTCCAAAATCCTGTAGACAGCCTTCCAAGAAGAGTGACTGATTACATATTGAAATGCATGTATTTGATGCAACGTCATTGCAGGTTTGGCCAAATGCAATTGTATAAATGTACATACACAAGTCACCATTTTTGGTTGGATTGCCAAGAACAATTAATTTTATGTTATACATCATATTATATATTATATTATGCAGAGATGATGACTTTTTAAAGTTTTTTAATAATAAAGAGATCAAACTTAAACAAACATACTTAACTTAAAAATCAACAAAACAAGAGTACACAAACTAACCAAACAACTATGAACTTAAACTGGCATGAAACAAACTAAACATAATCTAACCAGCAGTTCACGAGGGTAATCCAACAGATGCAAGACAAATAATAAAACTCAACAAGCTATTTATAAACAAACTAATGAGCTACCTCGTTTCAGGTGAGCTTTCCATCACCTGACCAAGGTGCATCCTGGGAAATGAAGTTTAACTAAACAAAACTACGGAAAAAAACACAAATGAGTCTCTGGGCACCAGGCGCCCTCTAGAGGTTATCCCTGACAGTTAGTTTATGTTAATTTATGTTGTTAATTTATGTTGTATGTAGCACCTTGGTCCTGGAGGAACATTGTCTCGTTTGACTGTGAACTGAACTTTATATGGTTGAAGAGACAATAAAAGCCTACCTGACTCGACTTGAACTGTAAAAACATGTTATAAAAAGCCTTCACATCACCATCATTACCTGAAGCTGTACTATAAAAATTATCAGTAGGAAATCACAGTTGTTCTCATTAGTGACAGAGGGAGCATTTCCACACACACTGTGATGAGAACTCACGGGATTGAGACTAAACAACTGTGTGGCCATTAGAAAACCTTTGGTAAGCAAGGCTACTTAGAAAAAAAGGGTGAAGGGGGGGAAAAAAGTAGCCGTTTCTAGCTTCAGTAGGGCATACTGCCCTGCTGAAAAAAAAAGAAGAAAAAAAATACAGCATAGGCCAGCAAAGCTGGTTAACATTAAACCAGCATATGTTGTGTTTTGGTGCTGGTATGCTGGTTACTTTACTGATGCTGGTCCACAGCATACCAGCATACATTTTGCTGGTATGCTGGTGACCAGGATTACAGTGCCGTGATACTACTGTATACTGTTCAGCACCCCATCTAATGTTGGTATGGTATAAAAGCCAGAATACATGGAAGATTGTCGTCCCATATGTAAAGTATAAAATCAGCTTTATTGGCCAACACAAACAATATTAACAGTTTGTAATATGTATCAATATATACAATATGCATATTTGTAACAATATGATCATTTAACAACAGAAAATAGGTTTTGATAAAAAAATAAATACAACAAAAACAAAACATGAGACCAATCTCTCAGGGACACTTTCACACAGTTATTTTCACACCACAGGAGTGTAAATGAGTGAGCTTGGCCCTCACTCTTTATACAGGAGTCTGTAGGTTTATGGACGAAGTTCTGACATGTCCTGACTTTTGTGTACTTTTCTTACTTATGAACATATAAATGCAACCTTATTTATAAACATATAAATGTCACCTCTTTCACCTAGTGCGAAGTAAATGTCCAGGGTTGAGGGAAGAGTGACACAGATGATCTTATAGCCAGAAGGCACATTTCTGACATACTGTACATATGACCATGCAAACAGACATTCAGGGTAAAACAGTGGGAACAGGAACAGTGCACTATGGAGAAAGGGTGTTAGGTTTGTAAAAGCCCACTTTTAACCCTATACACAGTCATACATCTTAAGTCAAAACACAAGTGAACATTGCATACCTGGCATTTCCATGGTGTTTATGGCTGCTTACCATAAACTGGTTTGCAATTCACACAGACCCTGTGGTCAGTAGAGGTCAGTCCATGTGCTGGTTGTATGCAGTCACAGGTGAAGCCTTATCGTGTGGTCAACCGCTTAAAAAAAAAATACAAGAGATCCATCCCGAATCCAGACCCCAGTCGTGGCTGAGGTTCCCATGACATAGTGATGGTCCGTCTGTATCTTTCCTGCTTGTTTGCATTTGGTCTCTATAAAACAGGTGGCTGATCATTTTCATGGTCACAACTGTTTATCAAAAAGGAAAAAGAAACATAAGCATGAGGATAATAAAATTACTGTCACTAATCATCAATAACTATTGACCATGCATAAAAAGAACACACTTTTATCATTTTGCATTACGATTCTACATTTACACCTCAATATCACAAACATCTGTAAGCTTCAAAAGGCAGTATTTTAGGCAACAGGAGCTAAAGTGTTTGTTCTAAATAACATTATAGGTAACAGTGTCATAAGCTAACCAACAACTGAACCAAATAGCTACCATAACATGAAGCTATCCAAAACGGGGTGAATACATTATAAACATTTACACCACAGCGGATACTGACAACCATCTGTAATCTACATACTGTAAGGCGTTAGCTTAGCCACCTGTGAGCTAACCTGTTTGTGGTAAGCTAAATGAGGCCGTATGTTAGCATGATTTAGCAGTGTTATCTACATGCTAACCAAACCATGCAAGTGACATTAAATGACAATGTTTCACATAAACTGGTAAAAGCTTGTGAGAAAATGAGGAAAAATAAATTAATATTAGTTTTATATTATCAGAATAAGGATTATATTAGATATAAAAACTTACCCATAGTAACAGCTTGCTGGATTCTCCTCCTTCGTTCTCTGTTTAAGTCTCAGTGCTGTTCTGAGGTAAATCTAAACTCCTCCCACTTTCCAGAACATTCTGTAGAGCTTCAGAAACCTGTAGAGCATCTAACATCCTCCACAGGCGCAGGAAAATTATCGGATCTCCTGTGTGTGTGTGTGTGTGTGTGTGTGTGTGTGTGTTTGGGGGCGTGGCCTTGTATGTAGATTACCCTGACTGTTTCCCTGTGAACAGCGTGTGGGCGTGTCCTTTCTCAGGTCATTATCAGTGAATGAAGTGTGGCAGAAAGACTGTCTCTCTCCTTAGATTCATATGGATTACATAAACTGAGAACATTTATTAAGCTTGCTACATTTAAAAGTAGGCAATTTAAGCTTTCTATAGATATATATGTATAGATATATAGATATATGGATATGTGTGTGTTCATTTTAGTGACACGTTTCAAAAAGATTTTCGAAGAGACTGAGACGGCAGAAAGAGCACCCTGTTTATTTTCTTTATTTTACAAAAGCACAATAAAGACATAAATCGATGCATTACTCGTATGTGTATGGTTAAAAATGATGGAGCATTTTAAGTTGTTTTCACGGTTACCATAAAAAATGCAAGTGATCCCATTGCCGGAACACCTGACCCCATAATGATGGTGCTGGTGCTGGTATACTGGTAACCCTGCTGGTATAGTTGCTAATCAAGCTGGTGACCAGCTATGATGGTCTCTGCTGGTTCAGTTAAACCAATTTTAACTACCAAAAGCTTGCTGGTGGCCCAGCATATAAATCATCCTGGCCTGTGCTGGATTTTTCAGCAGGCATGCTGGTCTTCCATCAGTTATGCTGGTTCACAAGCTAAACCAGCACTAGACCAGCACTAAATAGCAAGACCAATGCTGGTGGTAAGGTTTCATCAGCGTAGATCTGCTGGTCTTCCATCATTTATGCTGGTTTACCAGCTAAACCTGCATCAGACCAGCACTAACCAGAATTAACCAGCATAGACCAGCATATAAACCATGCTGGTCTATGCTGGATTTTTCACCAGGGTGTATGTTAGCAAGATTTTAAATGAAGTGCATTGGCTGGCTACATCAGTTAGCTTGGATCAACTGTAGATTTGCATTTGTAGAGAGATGTCAGATTTTTACTCAAGTAAAAGTCTACATTTACAATTCTACTTGAGAAAATGTACAAAACTACTTACCTTTAATTTTTCCTTAAGTATCAAATGTATTATTATTGTATTAGTTTAGAATATTATTTAAGTCGGAGTAAAACATCTCTCTCTCTCTCTCTTTTTGTTGAAGGATGTAGCTGAGTAAATGTAAATGGTATCTACTAATAAAACTACTTGAATGAAGTACAAATATCTGAAATATGAATATGAACATAAGTACGGTGAAAAAGTAAATGTACTTAGTTACCTGCCACATCTGGTTCAGAGTATGTATTTGTCCATTTTATTAGAATCCCTGGTTTGTTAAGGACTAATAGCATTTATCAAACAAAAACAAAAAAAGTTTTTTTCCCCTTAATTTTATAATCCTGCCGGCAGATGTTTTTTTTCCCCCTTTTTTTCTTGCTTAGTTGTTGCATAAACCGTGTACACCATAGCTAAGTTAACACTTTTCAGCCTAGACACACAGCCTAGTAAATTAGGTTTGTGGGCAACTCAAACTAATGCATATGTCATCCTAAAGCAGAGATGTAAACACACAATCTAGAATTCTGCACGATCTTGCGTAACCAGTCATATGCCTGCTTATGTTTCAGAGTTGAGAAAAATTCGAAAGTGTGCAAATGCATTTCAACCTCAGGCATGAAAGCGTGCATCTTAGATTTATGCGTTATCCATAAGTACATATTGCTACACTAATGCACTGTGACTAAACCGCCAATCCTGTAATACAATGCGGTACTAAAATCAGGTTATACAAATAAATAAATAAATAAAAATCCCCTGACATTATAAACAACACAGATGAACACATATTATTGTTTTTTTATTTTTTTTTTGTAAAAAGATTTGCCCAAAGACTTAATGCACTTAATGCATGACACTGGAGCGAGCTGCCTGGCTGTAGCATTCAGAACACGAAGGAACAAACACCATCCATCAATAAAATGCCAGCGCTGTATGAAAGTGGACGTGATTTAGCGATACGCCTCCCTGCTTCCCCATAATCGGAGGGTTTAATGCAATACAGCAAGGCTTTAAACAGTGAAGCGGCACTCCATAAATCTAAACTGCAGCTTTGACCTCAAGCCTCTCTTTCTTTCAACCTCCCGCACCTTATGTGTGTGTATGCCATGTCACCATAGCAATAGCTAATAAATCATGCCAATCATCGGCGCAAAGGCTCCCCGGCCCCCGAAGAGCTTCGGAAAACTACAAAAAAAGAGCACCACCATTGTCACTGCAAAACTAGTTCTCCATGGCGTCAAATGAAGTGACCAGCTGTGCAAATGTTGAGCAAATTCAAGCTCGAATCATCATTAGTTCTTTTACTTCTTATACAGTATCTGCTGAAAACCATTAAGAGCAACACGCAATGCAGTATGATCTTGAAGCAGTGATGTTGATCCTGACTTGCTGATGCAGGAGCCTCGTTTATTAAACATTTGTGCGATTTCGTATTTCATCTATCCTACAGTAATGATGAAGAACCCTAGAAATGGAGTGGAAATAAAATCACCATGAGTAATTAATCACTGATACTGCTCGAGGTCCCGTCACATACGCACCGTAGATAAAGACATCGAGAACCATCGACATGGGGAGAGGATTTCAAAATATTTCCGTTGGTGCCCGCTGACATTTTGTAAATCATTTATAGAAATTCTATGCGCTACACACATCTTTAGAAACAAATTCCCTTTTGAGCTGCAGATAACTTGGAAATCGTTATATAACGCTGGCGAGCCTGCTGTTCGTCCTACTTTATACCAAAGTGTTTGTTGCATTCTTGATTCTGATTGGTCAGATTTTCTTCTTTTTTTTTTTCAAGCATGAGTAACATGACAGTATAGATATTTGTACTGCAATAATTGAAGACTAATACTAAGCAAAGTTTAACCTTGTTTCATTTACTGAGGAGAAATGGTAAAGCTTGTTGTTTAATACACATTTGCATTAAACATTTGCTTAATACAGCCGTGGCCAAATGACACAGGACTGACGGTAGCGCTCACATTTTTCTTTCCGGAAGCCCCAAACAATCGTAAAGGAGATTCATCAAAAACAAATGAATGGCTTTACTACACTCCTGTACCTTTTGCAGGATATCAGTCTGTCCCTGATGTTCTTCCTGGTGAGAAGTGGCTTCTTTGCTGCCCTTCTTGTAATGTAGGTGAGCGTTACTGTACCATCAGTCCTGTGTCATGCCTACAGTAAAGCATCCTGAGGGCATTCATGTGTGGTTAAGCTTCTCAGCTCACCCACAATTTTGCCTAAGAACACAGCCATGAATCAAGAACAGTACAAGAGCAACTTCTCCCAACCATCCAAGAACAGTTTGGTGATGAACAAGGCCTTTTCCAACACGAGGAGATGAAACTCTGTGTGATAACTGAGTGTCTCAGGAACGAAACATCAAAATTTTGGATCCATGGCCAGGAAACTCCCCAGACTTTACTCTTATTGAGAACTTGTGGTCGATCCTCAAACAAAAACATCACAAATTCTCCAAGCATTGATTACACAAGAATGAGCTGCACTATCAGGCAGGTTGTGGCACAGATGTTGACTGGCAGGACATCATGGCGAATTGCAGACGTTTCGAAAAAGAAGGGTCAACACCGCGAATATTGACTCTCTGCATAAACTTAATGTAACTGTCAATAAAAGCCTTTGACACTTGTAAATGCTTGTAATTATACTTCAGTATGCCATAGTAACATCTGACAAAAAGATCTTCAATCACTGAAGCAGCAGACTTCGTAAAAATGTCATTCTCAGAACCTTTGGCCATGGTTGGATTCACGGAAGGAGACTCCAGTTTCAGTGGTTTGTACAGTAACTCTCAGTAAGGGTGTTTTTTTTTTTGGATGTTCTCTGTTACATGGCAAGCTGGTTTTTGGTTTTGCTGTCATGACATTTTTCTATGGCGCCAACGCGCCACTCGGTCTTCTCTCTTTCATACGACCTTCCAGTTGACATTGGTTCCTACTGACTTCCTGTTCATGTTGCTCATCTTCCGATTAGCAATATTTAAGTTCATTGTTTCTCTATGTAAGTTTGTCTTTGGTCCAGATGACTCTTGCTCATTGATAATGTTTCAAAAAGGACTCTGGTTAATGTGTCTCTTCCAAGAGAACATCTGGAATCTGGAATTTCCTTCGGGATCAATACTCTGTCTATCCAGCCATTCATCCATCCATCTATTCATCTAACTATCTATGTATTGTAAGTTTAGTTTATGTTCCTTTTGTGGTGTTTGGGTTTTCATGTAACCTTTTTTCGTGTCTGTGCGCACAGTGCACCCAGATTTATTCCTTATCTCTGACATTTGGGAGCTTCATTAAAGAACCAAACATTAGGGGGAAAAACAGATGATGAGGAAACTCTTGTGTATTGCTCTTAACATGTTGTAAGTCATAAGGGGAACGAACTAATTACATTTAACTACACACACTTGATACGTGTGATTTTCTTTTCTAACCGCTGTGGTATAAACCGAATAAACACTTAACAACACACCAATCTGTGTATGTCAGAAGATTTTTGTAAAAGAATATGTAAAAGAATTCAAATTTCTTTTTTTTTTTTTCTTCAGTAAACATTATCAAGGTTGTCTGGGACGTGCAGACCAAGGCAGAAGCGAGTGAGAGACAGCGCTGGCAACAGAACTGTTGCAAGTTCTCCAAGACGCTTGGAACAACTTCACAGACGATTTCCATGTAGGTATACTTAAGAGAATTGCTGAAGATTTTATTTCAGTCATGCCTCTGCGTCTGAATTGGTGCGTGACAGCCTGCCCCAAGTCATAATTACCAGGAGAACAATGAAACTCACCAGATATGTAGCTGATGGTGGCATAAAGTAATGCACTGGATATTCTGGATTTTTTTTATATATATAAAATGCATATAAAGTATATATTTTAATGCTGTGATAAAGCATTTTAGCTGAGCATTTTCAAAAGGCAGCATTCAGCTCATAGCATATTCATCTTTTCATTTCATCTATCTATCTGTCTATCTATCTATCTATCTACCTATCATATATCTTTGTAGTCCAACTAGGGACCATGGAGGCCAGTGGTGACCATTGTATTTGTTCCCATTTTTACGACTGTGGTATAACCTTCGGTCAACATTCACACACTAAGGGCAATTTGGGAAAACAACTTAGCCTTTGGACTATGGGAGAAAACCCGAGTATCCAGAAGAAACCCACCAAGCACAGGGAGAACAAGTAAACTGCATGCACGCCCAGACCCCAACGGGGGAATCGAACCCCGACCCCGGAGGTGCGAGGCGACAGTCAAACCACTGCACCACTGTAATGGCTGGGATCCTTAATTTTCTTAAAACACTGTACACAGATATAAAAGGATAATGAAACGAATGATGATAAAAGAAAAGTGAATTCCTCAGGCGGCGCGGTGGTGTAGTGGTTAGCACTGTACTGTACCTGGGTTCGATTTCCGTCTCTGTGTGCATGGTGTTCTCCTTGGTGGGTTTCCTTCCGAAATTGGCCGTAGTGTGTACTGTAAATGTGTGTGATTGTGCGTATGTGTTCGTGTCCTGCGATGGATTGGCACCCTGTCCAGGGTATGGCCTTAAGTCTCCTGGGATAGGCTCAAGGCCCCCGTGACCCTGAATACAGGATAAAGCGGTATAGATGGTGAGTGAGTGAGTGCATTCCTCATTCTTAGGGTTGTCATGTTAAAGTACAAGACAAAAGCAAGACGAAGACTAGGTCTAGCCAAGATCAAGTCAACACAGAGTCTTGTTGGTGTCAAGGGCAAGTCAATAATGAGTCGTCCACATGCCGTACAAGCAGGACCAACTGAAACTAAGAAAAGTCAAATCCTTTTTAACTAACCTGACTTCTTAATTACTGATTAAAGTATTTGCAAAGAAAAAATCAATCTTGGTCAACACGATAATTATGGATATTTGAGGTTACTTCCCAAAAAGAATGTTCAAGGTAGAACAGAAAACATCTCAAGACTCGGACCCTATGACATAATCACTGGGAGTACACCAAAGAAACCCGTTCTGTGCATTTTGGACAAATACGACCTGCCGTTTGGTCCCTTCAATATTGTTGTATTCGCACTATTACCATTTCTAGCTAAATACAATTTTCATGCAATATCACACAGTCCAGAGTGTAATCCTAATAACACATTCTCTATTCCCTCTTGTGGCTGTGCATCAGTTGCCCATGTACAAACACAATAAGTGGGAACATATTGCCGTAACAATCTGATCAACCTTCTCAGACATTTGCAAGTTATTTAATTAGTCATGGCTGGAAATCGAGCTGCATACTTGTGATTGAAAAGCATTCTACTGTATAACGTTTACATGGTTGTTTGTTTCATATTCTTTTCTTTTTCTATTCACCTAAATGTATAGAACACATGCATTTGGGTCCATTCTGGTTCAGAGAGATGTTTTCTACACTTATCAAAGTTCTGTTTTTCTCACTTTTTCCATTGCAATTCTAGCATGTTAAAGTTTGCATGTACCGTAAGCAGAACGAAACCGTGTCTTCTTGGCCAGTTTTGATCTCATTCGCACGCAAGCCAGGGTTCGATTCAAATGCATTCGTACTGTGTATGTTAAAGCACCCTAAATGGCATACTAAAAAAAAAAAAAAAAGAAAAAAAGGCAGAAGATGCGAGTATCAGAATTTTGCATACCATGGACGATGCACTCGGTTCGGTGTCAGTAGGCCGATAGAAGGCTGCCCTTCCTGGAGCCGTACCAAGTAGGTGGTTTTCAGGATTCAGTGCCTAATTCTCTGTGAAATAACCTTCTGCAAGGGCACTGCCTGAGGCAATCGATACTGTAGGTGTTTGCTGCCAGAGCACAGAGCAAGATTTCGCCATTTATTTACACCTGTATAGTGAGAAGTGCCCCGCACTAAACAATCCTTTCAGCCTGGCTTGCAGGGAGACTGAGCTGCAATCAAGGTGCTGTTGTACCTTCACACAGACCTCTGCAATGCTTCACACCATTAAAAAAAAAAACAAACAGGAAAAATAAAAGTGCTTCAGTGTCCTTGAACTATTATTTCTACCTCTAATGTGTTTGATCAGTGACTGATCAGTTCTGACAAGTTGTGATGTCGCGTTTCTTCACTTAAATGATCTGACAGCAGCGGTGGGCGACGCATCCTTTACTTGAGTAAAAGTAGAGATACCGTAGGTCAAATTTTATAAGTAAAGGGAAAGTGTAAATCCTCCATTTATAGTTGTACATGGTTAAAAGTAAAAAAAAAAATCTTACTTATAATTGACCTCAATTTACTTAAGTATCAACAGTTCAATCAAAACACTATCAATAGCCTTTAAGTCATAAGTGTGTGTGTGTGTGTGTGTGTGTGTGTGTGTGTGTGTGTGTGTGTGTGTGTGTGTGTGTGTGTGTGTGTGTGTGTGTGTTTGTGAGTGCGTGTAGGTATGCAACTCCTGACTATAGGCATGCTGTTTCGATGCTATGCGCAACTATTCAGCTCCACTTCTGATTTCATACACCCGCTACATGATTAAGTATTTTAATCAGCAAAAGCAAATCCTGCAATTATGCATAATAGTCAGCAGGAGGCGATAATACTGCTTCAAATACCACACACACACACACACACACCAGTCTGGTCATGTAACGTGATGCTGTGCAGGAATGTAGTGAAGTAGAAAGTATAGATCTTTCTTATAAGAGGTAGTTGAGTAAAAGTAAAAGTAAAAGTAAAAAAAAACAAAAAGCAAAACCCACAAATAAAAGTAATATATTAAATATGTACTTAAGTTTGTTAGGAAAGTAAATTGAGCTCTTAGTTCCGTTCCACCTCTGTTTCCCGTGTACAGAAGACAAAAGCTTGCTACAGTACATATATGCATTGCCTGCGCAAATAAGAAGGCAGAAATATCCTCAGGATTTACAGTGTGACTTATCTGAATAATTGAATCACAACTGAATGTTCAGAAAGTACAAGCCATTTACTGGCTCCTTTTACTGAAGCAGAATGTGCACCAATTTAATGCCGATGTTATCTAAAGAAAGTCTGAATGCAACTATAAATCGCCGGGTCTGATTGCCGCTACTCCAGAGTAATTCACACGCAGTTCGGACACAATGCCGCATTTCCGCCTTAACCTACTCCGAATGTACTGATAAAGACAATGAATCGGTCTACACGATGCAGATAGTGCAGCCAAGGTTATTTACAACACTGACAACCGATTGCAGTAGGCGGCTAAGGGCTGGACACACCACTCAGTGCTTTGCTCTGTGATATGCCCCGTAAAAAGTAATATACATATTCATTTACATAAACTTACAAAGTTTTGAGTAAGCAATTAATATAATTAAAACTCTAAGCTTGGCTCGGTATAACGCTTCTCAGGAAAAGCCCAGGTTTGATTTCCATCCATGCATGGCATCCTTAGAGTCAGCCTCAAGCCCAGAATATAATTTGAGGTTCGTGTCAGGCGTAAAAAACCCATGCCAAGTCAAAGGCTTGGATCGGAAGGTCTGCCGTGACAACTCGTTAACGGTAGCAGCTGAACAAACAACAACAAAAACAGTATTATTATTATTGGCTTTTAATGAGGCTTGTGAGTTTCCTGCATGCAGTTCCTTGTTTTCTCACTCATCGATTACTCTGATAGGAGTATTCAAATCCATAACGTTAATTTGAATGCACGTATAAATCACTCATAACAAATCAACACTCGGGATCATAAGCATGTACAGTACGCATGCACTGCATCCGGCAGGAAATGTTCCACAGTACTTTAGATCTCTTTGTACTTTTAAGTTGTCTCAACAAATAGCTCTTCTCTCCTGGCTTTGTCTCTTGAGAGTTGGTTTGTTTCTGACTGTATGGACAAAGGTTTGTGCACACCTAACCATCAAACCTGGATGTGGTTCTACCCCAAACTGTTACCAAATTACTGGGTTGTACAGGACATAATTGTATGTTGTAGGACCTGTATGTTCCTGGCCTTCACTTATACCAGGCATGCTCCTTACACCATATCTGAATCAAACTTTGAATTACATTTATTTGTTTTTGTTTTTCAATTTTACAGCCATTTTTATTTAGTTATTTATTTATTTATTTATTTATTTATTTATTTTGCATAGACACTCTTGAATTTTGAATTTGACCGCCACCGGTGCTGTTGACCTACAGGGTGCTGATGGAAATTGGGCTACTGTTGGTCGAAGAAGGAGAGGAGGAAGGCGTGTCCATAGGCAGAGAGAGAAGAGGCAGTGAGAGATTAGCCGGGGTGAAAGAAGAGGATGCAGAGGATAGGGTTAGATGGAGGCAGATGATTCGCTGTGGCGACCCCTGAAAGGGAACAGCCAAGAGACAGAGAAGAATAAGACTCTTGAATTCCCATACTGACTATCTCAGGAGTTTTCAGCCTAATCTGTCAAGGACAGATGTGGTCAACCAAGCAGGAGACAGGAGCAGGAACTGTTTAATCAGTTGATTTTGGTCATCAATCAATAATCAGGTGTTGCTTCTGCTTGGTTGGAAAAAAGTAGAATAAAATTAATTAATTAATAAATAAATATGGCATTGGTAGCTCAGTGGTAGGTTTCTCGCCCGCCATGTGGAAGGCCCGGGTTCGATTTCCACCCAGTGCCCAAAACCCCAGCCCTTGGATGCAGCACCGGTCCCAAGCCCAGATAAAACTGGAGGATTGCGTCAGGGAGGGCATCCGGCAAAAAACCTGTGCAGATCGGATGGTCCACTGTCGTGACCATTTGCCGGGAGGAGCCGAAAGACCAACAACAACTAATAAATAAATAAACAAACATAAAAAAAAAACTTCTCTCACACCACCCCTTTCTGATTGGATTGCACTGCACTTGAGATAACTGATTTGTAGTACAATGGAATACTCTCATATGGCTTAGTGGTTAGCACTGTCAACTCGCACCTACAAGTTCCGGGTTCGACTCCCACCTCGAGGTCTGTGGGCATGGAGATTGCAAGTTCTCCCCGTGCTCGGTGGGTTTCCTCCGGGTACTCCGGTTTCCTCATGCACATTAGGCTAAATGGTGTTCCCAAACTGAGTGTGTGTGCCCTACAATAGATTGGCACACCGCCTTGTGCCCTAAGTCTCCTGGGATAGGCTCCAGGCTCCCCACGACCCTGTATAAAGGATTCTAAACAACGATGATGGTGATGATGGACCCTGCAGAACAGCTGTTATTCTGGAGCTAAAAGCTAAAGTTCTAGACTTTATGTCTATTACATACCAAGAATGAGCAATGCACAAGACCTACAAAGTCATTGTCCAATTATGGACTCATTAGTTTTGCACAACTGCACTTAAAACTCCATTGACGTCAAACCGGAATATATGCAAAGCTTCTGGTTAATGGTTTATTGACTACATTTTTCTGACCTCTTATGACACCAATCTCAGACTTACACACTTAGTAGTACAATGTAATTCTTCCTCGGGGTATTCGCTTTGTAAATCTATTGTGTTTCATTCACTTTGGTCTCCTCCCCGTTGCTCTGCCTACTGGGCCACGGCCAATATTATGCAAGAGGAAGCCCAGAGGTCTGAGTTCATTTGTAATTTTGCCGCAGACAGAGAGAAAATGCCATCTAAGTGCCAGCACTTCAGTGATTAAGGTGATATTGACAGCTGAATTAATTCCAGATTGGCCCACATGAGACACTCTCTCGGACCAGCTCTTACAAAAGGAAGCGATTCGCATTTAACCCTCGCGTTGGTCAGGTAGAAATCCTTTTATTCTGTATTTTTTTAAATTGTTTCTTTTCTCCCGTCTTTCCTTTCACATGGAGTCGTGCTTAGCATCTGCGCATAGCAACACCCGATCCGTCTTCTCCCACACGCTGTAAAAGCAGCAACAACAATGCAGGAAAATGACGAATTCCATCCTGATACGGCGGAGATACACAAGCAGCGCTAGTGCAAGCTCGTCCATGCAAGCTGTTGAAATTGGTGATCAAAGTTAACAGGGACTGCAGAGTGATAATTAAAATCCAGCACACAGAGCTACTGCAATTCTGCTGTCAAAGCCGTAGCTGGAGCGTGTCAGCTTGCATCAGTCACCGCCTGTCAAGGGGCTGATGCAAATACCAGGATTCATAGACTCGCTGTACTTTTCCTGACAGCCACCAAGGCGATGTTGTGCCCCCCCCTAACAACCCCCCCCCCCCCACCCCCCAGCCCCGGGGGAATGATGCTCTCACCAGCCTGTGCACTCTCGCGCTGACGAATGTCCACTATGAAAGCAAAGACTGGCTATAATGCTAAGTGAGCATGATGCTAAGATCAGTCTCAGGCACACAAACTAACAAACCACTGACAGGAAAAATCTGAGAGGACACGATTAATGCAGGAGTGAATCCGCTCGGAAAAATGCCAAGTCACTTAAATGGGAGAGGATGTACGGAGCAAAAAAGGCTTTCACTTCCAATTAGGCTCGTGCGGTATTGATCTTTCCCAGCTCGTGATTTACCATTTGGAAAAAAAGAAAGAAAGAAAAAAGGAAAGGAAAAAAATTAACAGTTTATTCATGCGGAACTAATACTGTAGTTTAAAAAAAAAAAAGACTAGAAAATTTGCATTTGTACAATTCCAGCTATATGCAAAGTCGGAGCATAATAACCAGCTGTGCAGTCTCTGTGCTTAAACGGCTTAATGCTTTCGTTCCTTGCAGGCAGCAACAATTGCGACAACTCAGCTAGATGGCGGATTTTTAGGTGATTGTGCAGTAATGGCCATTAAACTGTAAAAAAAAAAAAAAATAAATAAATAAAATATTATTTATTTATTATATATATATATATATATATATATATATATATATTTTAGGTGCTGACTAGTTTCTCTTTCTAATTAGCATTCCCGTTAACTTTGTTGCTTCGACACTTTGCTGTAGGACTACTGAGTATTTTTAAGCGAAAAGTTTGATCCGTTCTATTTTAAAAGTGATTCGCGATTATTTTTGGCTAAATACAATAAACACAAAGATTAATGAGCTGCCTTGTTTAATTGGGGTCGTTTTTTTTAGTGATGTTCTGTACCTTACTAGCATACTCTGGTGTTAAATGTTGAAGGTTAGCAGCAGGTCTGGTCCGTATTGTATAATATAATTGGTATACACATTATATAGAGCAGTGTAGAGACGATACAATTATTATATCGCTTAAGATTGCTCCTGGTAGTGCTTCACTGTGGCCATTTGTACCGAGTTCACCTAAGCGACCTGCAAATTAGCTTCTCCTTATCTTCTGATTTGTAATCTAACATGTTACAACGAAAGGTTGTGTCCTATCGCAGTGTGCTATTTATTTCTGCTCCCATGAGACATTCCCCCGCACTATTTGCCGCAGTAAATGTACAAAAATTGCTAATTAAGCCGCCTCACCCACGGTCCCAGACTTTTTGCCTAACCGCCCCGAATGTAATGTTTTTATCCTATTGGTTGTCACGTACGCTAATCATACAAATTGCCTACGGATTCGCTACAAAATGTTAATATGTACTTAGGAATTACCTAGGAGTCCACGACAATCTGTGCCGAACTCTGAAACGATCAAGCATCAAGAGCTTTCCAGCTAACTGTTGCAGAGCATCTCCTAGACTAGGGATTTATTATCTAGTAAAACGTACTAGTTTAGTTGGATTTAGACATTTTATCCATGGATAAAAGACAAGTGGCAGTCATTTAAATTGTTATTATTGCTAAGGAACAATAACGTATGGAACATCGGTTGTGAGCTTGGTCCTTGTCTACATTTACTCCATCTGAGACGACACACTTCTCCAACCGATGGATGATTTGGTGAAGACCGTCTCCAAAGAAGCCTACCTTTTTTAAACTTGGGGAAATGTTGAACATTCGTAATCACCTCGTCGTCCTGCCACTTACAAGTGGTTGTTGAGGAAGACACTTGGTGCGAGGGCGGGAACGTAGGGGGAATGAGGCAGAATTTCGTTCCCCAAGTCACCCGCAAGTTTCACCGTTTCATAGAGCGTTGCCATGAAGAAGGCACATTTTGTCGACCGGGTGCGCCATTTTGGTTTTGACCCTCAGGCGGCATCGTGCGGAACTATACCGCAGATTCATGTGCATGAACGTACTAATTTCTGGAGAATAACTTGGGCAAATATTTTCATACAGTAATACAAATTTTCTGACCGTGCTCGTAGCCATAGATTTAGTATCCAGTAGAGAATGCAATTCACTAGTTTCTTGAATTCTTTATTGTGCAAGGTTGGATTGAGCCATTTTAGTGGTTAGAATGTTAGAGTTCTTCTGAGCACCCCAGCTGTCCACCTCAACACTAAACAAGGAATTTGGCATGTTTTATCTTCTACATTCTATCTAAAAGTCGCACAAACCACCTACAAACTGTTACAGCATACCTTCAAATAACTAATTTACCAGGGATCAGACCTGTCTGACACGTCCTGGTGTCCCACCTCTGGTTGGAGCTCTTATCACATAGAGAGTGCTCTGCTTGGGGATGTGATGACGGGCGACCATGAAGATGATCTTGAACCAGACTGACTGCAGTCACTCATTAGTTTTGTACCTAAGGCTCCATCAGGGAAAGTGGTCTTTATTGCAACTTGAACACCTTTCCGTTTACACTTAACCTTCAACCTTCTAGCACACAAATTTTATATAACAGGAAATTATTAATTGGTTTGATTCCACCAAAATTAGGATGGGTTTCCTTTTCGGTTCCCCTCAAGGTTCTTTCCTCGTGTCATCCCATGGAGATTTTCCTCGCACCTTTCCTAATGTATATCCATATTTGTTTTTATTTCTGTAAAGCTGCTTTGAGCGCTATACAGATGAAAACTTAATTGAATTGAACTTATGAACTACTACAATGTTTTCTGAGTCAGGTACCACATTTCCATAATGACCAAAAATTCTTGAGTCGGCACCTTACTAAACTCTGACGAACTTCCTGAAAAATGCCCCTATGGTTTTCTGTACTCTCAACATCGTACCAACTCAGGATCAAATTCAGGAATGTGGGGAAGCCCTTTAAATAACATTTCCACTCTGCTGAATGACCTACAACCACCCACGGATTCTTGTTTCAGTCTGCAGACAATCCGATGTGACCACTGCTACATGGTGCCACCGCAGCGTGAGAAGTATCTCTCTACACACACACATCCAATCAGTTGCACAGCTGGACAGATTGTCTGGTATACAGAAAGTGTCTGGATGCAACCGTGTTGCTTTTTTTTTTACTCTATAAATGAGCCTGTAAATGTTTCCAGGTCATTGCTTTGCTTGTCTTTGTACAAAAGGCACCAGAGGGATGTGGCTGTCCACTTGTGTGATATGTTCAGTGATGGATTGTGTCTCCTGGATTTTAATCATGACCTAAATGTCCTTCCTATATCTGAACCAACCATTCCGTCTGGTTTTCCAGAAGAATGTTCATGGCTACACCTCTCCTGCTTTTTAAACAGCTTCGAACTGATGGGAAAAAAATAAATAAATAAAAAAAACAGAAAAAAACACACACCACTGAAGCCATGCACAGCTGTGAATCAGTTTACAAAAAATATCTTTAATTAGAAATCTGTGACAGTGAGCTATATAGCGTGTTATCCTGGGTCAAGAGCCAATCTCGGAGATAAAAAGTCTTAATTAGACAAGGCGTCTAAATGAACAGTCGGTATGCAAATGAAGCGTACATAAATTAGGGTATCTGGGATATAAAAGAGGACAGACAATCACAGATTTGCTACATGGGTCTAACAAGAAGTGTGGCTGGAAGCTTTTGGCTCTCAATTACACTAGACTCGGCAGTGAAGGTGAAAGAAAGAACCGATATTACAGAGAGCAGAGAGAAAAAGAAGATGCCAGAGATCACAGTTATCCATGGTGTTATACTCCATCTTGCTGGAGTGTCTGACAAGCTCAGGACAATTTTTAACCTTGTAGATCCTTTACTTTTGTTGTTGTCCTTTGTTTTTTTGTTTTTTTTGTCTAACCTAAAACTATTCGCTCCTATGCCAAACTCTACCCTACAGTATCTGACTGATTGGGGACGGCAATTACCTGTCACCCTTTAGCCAGTAACAGTTGCAGCATCTCAGGAAAAAAGTGCCGTCTCCCATCTTCTGCATACACGACCTCAGAGACACCCACGACTGGCAAGTCTTGCTATAATTGACAAGTAAGTGAGAGTATGCCATCATTTCCACCCTAGGGGCACGGCCAATTCTGTTCCCTTGGCTTCCAGCCATGTGAATGCTTTGGCGTGATACAAACTAGCAATAAGTCAACGACAGGCTAAATGTGTTTCTGCTGGCCTCGCGGGAACCCATAAATAAGCAGAGGTGGGTAGAGTAGCCAAAAAATTTACTCAAGTAAGAGTATATTCAAAATAATATTACTCAAGTAGAAGTAAAAAGTAGTGGTTTTTAAATATGACTCAAGTAAGAGTAAAAAAGTATTCAGTGAAAAGATATTCAAAGTACTGAGTAACTGTTTCAAAGTTACTGTTTCAAAGATTTTTTAAATCGTCATGTGTGATTTATAAATTTTTTAACATATATAATATATACAGCGGAGCCTTGGATTACGAGCATAATTCGTTCCGGAAGCAGGCTCGTATTGCAAAATACTCGTAAACCAAATCGAATTTTCCCATAAGAAATAATGAAAACTCTAATTATTTGTTCCACAGCCCAAAAAATAAATTACTTAAAAAATTAATACAATATACAGTATAAAGTAAAAATTTAACAAATTAACCTGCACTTTACCTTTAAAAAAAGTAAAAAATAAATCCTGACAGATAAGCGGTTGTGTGTATTTGTGTGTGTGGAATTAGCCCCTTTCCCTCGCCTCGTCTTATACAGTAAAACTCCTCCTCCCTCCCCCCACCTCGCTTTTTAAGTTTCACAACAAACACACATACAAAGGAAACACTGTTTTAACGGAGGGGGTGGGGTGGGGGGGGGGTGGTACTTGCTTTTATAATGCAAGGGATGCCAGCTGAAGATTTATTTTTCCCGCAATGCTTCCAGTTTGTATGTAGTCATGTGACTACATGTGGTTACTGTTTTTGTGGCTGATTGGTCAAACAGAGTCATGTGATTATTGTTGTTGCGTCTGATTGTTGAAACAGTAGTGCGGTAGATCTACAGGCGGCATGTGTAGAATAAATGGTTAGAAAAGTAACGAGTCGAGTGGAGCCGAGCGGAGCGGAGTAAGAGTAGCGTTTCTCATTCACAAATCTACTCAAGTAAAAGTAAAAAGTATGGTGTGGTAAAAGCCATATTTCTACTCATAGAAGTAAATTTTTTTCAGAAAATTACACAAATAAATGTAATGGAGTGAATGTAACTCGTTACTACCCACCGGTGTAAATAAGCAGAAGTGAAGTGGTTATATTTTAGTTTGTAGTGGCACATTAGAGTACAACGCTTCACTAGTCCCTTAACAAGATGATATACAGTAACTTAGTTTTAAATAAAATGTGCAGATAAAAATATAAAGCCACTTTGTCGGTTGACCTGTCAGACAAGAAAAGTGTAAACAAAGTAATATAAAAAATCCATTAAAAAAAAGTCTTACAAATGTAAAAATATTTCCAGTGCTGTTTCTTATTGATGACTTACTGTACATGATATATTTACATATATACAGTATGTAAAAGTATTCATCCACGTTGCTTGAGTATTTTTCATGTCGCTTGGAAGGCACTATGCGCCCAGTAGAGTTCGTACTGTATGGTTGTCGGATTTGCACTCATGTCCTCGCTGTTCCCTCAATTCCTAACAGAACATAAAGACCATTTATCGGATGTAGCAGACAGGCTTCCTCTAAATTATTCCATCTGCACCCTATTGAACAGCAGGCGGCTCAGCTCACACTCCCTGTTAAAATTCAGTTTTGCGATGCCAATTCAGAGTTTTGCCCTGTTGAGTAAAAATTGAGTTATGCCCTTTTAAACCTTAACCATGCCTTGTTAATCCACAGTGACAATATGGTTTGTTGGTCCAGAGTTTTACCCTGTTGTGTCAAAGTTATGTCCAGTTGAACTAGAATTGTACCACGTTTTCCAAAGTCATGATATGTCTTGTAGTCATAGCGACCTTAAGCACTGGTTGAGCCACGGCCCAGGACTCATGCCACGTCCCGACAAAGTGCCCGTTTCCATGCCAGGCCCAGTCCCGGTTCCCACGTCAGGTTCTGTCGCGGTCCCCCATGCCAAGCTCTCGTGCCCAGTGTTCCAGCCTTGGTATTGGAGTGACCAATAGGAAACAGTGGGGGAGGGTGCCCTTGACCAAATGTTGGCAGATCAGAAGCCATGCTGTAAAGCAGGATGTTCGGGCAATGTGCTTGACATTGGACTAGTGTATGGTCATTGGTCAGGTCACGAGTTTAAACCCCAGCACCACCAAGGTATCGCTGTTGGGCCCCTGAGCCAGCCAGCTAATCCTCAACGAACTGCTGAGATGTGTAATGAGATAAATGTATGCTGCCTTGGATAAGGGCGTCTGCCAAGCGCCATAAATATAATGTCCTGTTTTACTTCCTTCTAAACCTTGATGTTCATTGTTGTCAGGTGTTTGAAGTTTACGTTTAATAATGTGCCTTATTTAAGCTCCAGGCTCTTCTCTGTTCCTTGTCTGGTATCTGTTTTGTTCCCTTTTCTACAGTAGTGAGCAGTTTATTACTAGTACATTACAGTTTAACTAGTAGCCACAGGTACGGAATAAAGACGTGTCTACACCCCTCGTCCTTTGTTTCTGAGCATCCTCGATTTGCTGAACTGGAACTGGATCTTTTTTATAAACCACTGATGTGTTGCTGACATCCTCTGAGTGTCAAAAAACTGAATCTCTTGCAAGCTTCTTTTGCCAAGTTCTGTGAAACATTAGGGGGGTAGTGGCAGCAGATGTAGCACGTTTTTTTATTATTATTTTTTTTTTTATGTATTTATTTTAAAACTGTATTCATGGACAAGCTTGGTCATAACACCACATGTCGATAAAACTCTCTACTGTTCAATTGAACGTAAAAAAAAAAAAAAAAAATCCAGTTGCAAGACTGGTGAAGAAGATCTGCACTTCTCCTTGACTCACCGATAGCATTTTATTTATGCAGGATATGTCATGACCAGAAATAAGAAAAGTAATAAGAGCTATCAGTGATTATACTCCAACTCAACCATTTTGTCCCAGTTCTCAGATGATGCTGATCGCTCTGACATTTCGAGATAAAAGGTGTAATATGTCAAAAACTCACTGAATGTGCATTAGGAATAAAGCACATCCACCATTATCATTTTTTTGGCGCCATTTACTACTTTCAGTCATAAAGGAGAATGAATTAAATGACACATTTAAAATGAAAAGCGTACTATCCAGTGCTTATTTCCTTGTTGCCTCATCCTCATGTTTCTTTGACAGTTAAGCGCGAACACCACAATCGCTCCTGAAACGCTTGTTTTCTTTCTGACTGTCTGTTTCGTTTGTGTTGTGCAGTGTCTCGCACCCGCAGCCCCTGGTCTGTCTTGTGAAGCATGAATTCAGATCTGCAAACCACAAATCTGGTTAAACCACTGCTAGGGAAACATCAGTCGATGCTTCAGTGCTTTTTTTTTTTTTTTTTTTTAAATCTCTGTTGCCCCTTCAAGCCATAGGGAAAGACAAAAGAAGGGAAAAAAAGAGAGAGAAACCGATTTTAAGCAAAGACCAAAGGAAAGGAAAGAGCACAAACTGAGGACAAATGAAGGAAAAGCGAGAAGTCAACCAGCCTAGAGAGTTTTGTACAGACTATTTCTTTTCTTTAATTCACGGAGCAAGGGTAACATTTCATGGGATTAAGTGTACTTGAATAAAGTCGTTTAGACTTCAGCTAAGAAGTTCTCCTGGCCATCGGACGGACCAATCACTCACTCACGGTATCGTCTATACCGCTTTATCCTGTATACAGGGACGCAGGGGGCCTGGAGCCTATCCAAGGAGACTTAGGGCATGAGGCAGGGTACACCCTGGACATGGTGCCAATCCATCGCACACACATACACACTCACACTTTGGGAACGCCACTTAGCCTAATCTGCATGTCTTTGGACTGTGGGAGGAAACTGTAGTATCGAGAGGAAACTCCCCAAGCACAGGGAGAACATGCAAACTCCATGCACACACAGGTGGGAATCGAATCCAAACCCTGAAGGTGCAAGGTGACAGTGCCACCATGTCACCATCCAGACCAATCATTGGCATGAATATCAATAACACACAAGAAAAGCGAATCAACTTATCAACGTATGGCAGTTTTCAGAATCACAACCACGATGACAGACTAACACACATCAGTCCAGTCTGTTAAACAACGGGGCCAAAAGTATGTGGACACATGACTGTGACTCCCATCTATGAGCTCCCCCTCAACGCTTTAATGCTCTAACAGCTTCTGAGAAGGTTTCACTTTCGATTCTGTAACATGGCTCTTGGGAGTTGTGATTCTTTAGCCACAAATTGCTCCCTGATGGTGGGAGAAGTGGCTTTAGATTCAGTGTTCCAAATCATTTCCAAGGTTTCCAAGGGGGGTTGAGGTCTGGTGCAACCTCGGCACATCATGTTTTTACCGATCTCACTTTATCATGTTGGAACACTTTTGGATGCCCTTAGTTAATACTGAAGGGAACATTTTGTTATGGGGGGGGGGGGGGGGGGGTTTGTTCAGTTTTACATGATAAAGGTCTGTCAACTTGCTATGGAACGCCAAAGGTGACAGAGTGGCTACATGTACTGATACTGTATGTAGTATTAAGAAGGTAAAATTCTATAGATGTATTTTGTGATCATTTGTGCAAACTATTATAGCTGGAAATGAGTGAGACAGAGAAATCAACAGGTCTAAACAGGATACTACAGTACCCTGAGGGGCCCAAGCATACATGGAGCAAATGCAATATTAAACATTACTTTACTCTTATAACGACACATAAAGTCACACTGGATCTGTGACAGGGACATACCATTAGCATGTGCCACTTTATATGAAATTTCGAATCAAATGGATGTCTTTACTTGTTCCTGCCAATTAACTGAAGGTCATGCATTAAATATGTTCAGGGTGTCGTGCCTGAAGGCACTTTGGATAGTCTCCATGTCTCCCATAACGCTGTACAGAATAACCATATAGAAAATTAGTAATATTTCACAGCATCCCCAGATCACAACATATATATATATATATATATATATATATATATATATATATATATATATATATATATATAAGAAATAAGAAGGCATATTCTGTATATGCATATCTATTTATCTAACTATACTGTATATAGCAAATAGGAAGAAACTTGGTGTCATTGTTTTCTTCCCATAAAAAAAGGCTTCTCTAAATATTAATATTGTAGGTTTGTTGACTTTTGGTGTTTAATATTGAATTCCAATAAAACAAACCAATCCTCCATATATTTAAGCTCGAAATATAACTTATCGCGGCTGTTTTACCCAAATAAACAAGCTCTCCCTGCTTAGAGTTGGAGATCTGTTTAGGAGGGGAACAAGCGATGGGCCAGCGCTCACCTGCAGGGGTCGAGAGCGACTCAGAGCGGGAGAATGTTGGTCAGGATCAGCCGAAGCAATACAAAAGGTAGACGATACCTACTGTACTGTAGCTGGACCACCCTGGAGCCCCCTTGAATAAACGACCCCCCTCCTCCTCCCAGACTTTATTATTACAGTACAATAAGGTGAGCGGAGCGTACTGTATTTTTGAGTGATATATTTACATCCTTTACTTTCTTATTTATTTTGTCACGTCTGTGTTGGTGCTGCTTGCGAGGCACAGATGCAGAGGTCTCGATGTTGTTGAGAATGATGTTTTTTAATGATAAATAAAGAAACAAAGCAGGGAAATCAAACAAACAAATATACTTTATGTGAAACAAACCAAAACACGACTCATTACCGGGAAACACGAACTGAACTTTACTGACACTTACTAAGGTTTAAATCAACAGATGCAAGACAACCTAAACGAACTTAAACAAGCTATTTATAATGAAACAAATGCGCCAACTCGGTTCAGGTGGCTTTTTCGAGGTCTTAACACACTCAAGTAACACAGGTTGTGCGGTGCGCCCAGGGTAGCGATG
The DNA here is from genome assembly GCA_013621035.1 of Clarias magur. NCBI lineage: Eukaryota > Metazoa > Chordata > Actinopteri > Siluriformes > Clariidae > Clarias > Clarias magur. The sequence continues at coordinate 225,623 of QNUK01000272.1, read as the reverse complement.
GCACAGGGTGCTTGGGCCCGTCATCGTTGCTTGCAACTATATTTTCTTTTTGTATTTTTCGTTCTATATATTGTAGACTTATGTTTTGTTATGGAGGGAAAAAATATATATATAAATATTGCATGCAATATCATTATTCATTCTTTTTTTTTTTTTTTTTTTTAACTAATATTTCACTTTCTTAATTTAAAGGGCATCAAGAATGGTGGTGTTGACTTTGTATCCAGTCGGTGTCATGCAGCCTTAAGAATAGCAGCCTGAACTGAACCAGTTTCATTTCTTTGATCGTGGCAAATAAACAAAATCAATAGCTGACTAATGGAGAACTTCTTAGCCCTTGTACAGACGCGGGGGTGAAAGGATGAAACTTCTCCCAGACACATTCATCACGCTCAGGTCCACCAGGCTCCACTGACCTGTTTGTGTGTTCTTTGCATGATCACATGCATTATGCATGCTCTTCAGCACTTGAACAGGGAATTGAATTATCAGCAGGTTACGATGCTTCTAGAAACCAGAAGAGGTCTCGATCAGGATGGCAATCAAAATGAAATCATTTTAAACAGCGTGATGATTTGAAGCTTTCCCATGATGGAAATGCGTCCTCATTGTCTCAGAAATATCACAAATGGCATCAACTCTCTCTCTCTCAACTTCCCTTGCTTTTTATTTTATCCTACTAGATGATACTAATATTAATAACCTGCCCCAATATGAATCAAAATGACTATTCATAGGCAAAATCAATTATTAAATTATAAGGGTCTCTCACTATTTAAACATTAAGAACACCAAGCAAAACAAAATGAACTTTGGCGAATAGGATTCTTTAAAGTTCTTAAAATGACGTGAATATGGTCATTTAAGGTTCCTGACCGAAACACTTCCATCACAAAGGGGATGAAAATCAATAATAATAATAATAATAATAATAATAATAATAATATATATTTACACAATTATAGATACTATATACTATATCATTGTGTGTATATATATAATTATTATTATAATTATAATAATTATATTATAGTTTATATAATGTATACTATTATTATATATTATATAAAATATATATTCCTACACACACAGTCGGGAAAATTATTGTTTCATCGATCTTTTCAAATATTTATAATATTTATATCATGCGCTTTTTCTGGATCCTTTGTTGATATTCTGTCTCTATCCTTCAAAATAAACCTCTGATAAAAATTATAGAGCCTTCGATTCTTTGTAAGTTGGCAAATTTACAAAATCTGCAGGGGATAAAATAATTATTTTATTCCCCATTATGTATGTCTGTATGTCTGTATGTCTGTATTTCCGCAAGGAATATGACATATGCAGTATATATATATATATATATATATATAAGGGAACACTTAGTCCTAGTTTGACTTGAACACCTCTCATATGTGTATACATGGTTCACCGGGACTAAGTGTTCCCTTTATTTTTTTGAGCACTATGTATGTAGTATATACTGTATACATCTCTATGTGCATGTAGTTTGGGGGTTTCCTCCGGGTACTATGCAGATTAGACTAATTGGTGTTCCTAAATTGCCCGTAGTGTGTGAATGAGTGTGTATGTATATGTACTGTATATGTGTGTGTGTGTGTGTGTGGCTCCGAGCGTCCTGCGACCTTGTACGTACAGTACAGGATCAGAGCTATATAGAATGAATGAATGAATGTATGAATTATTTTTGTATTTTTTTTAAAGCATTGTTAACTGATATGTTGCCCTTTTTTTCTCTCTTTTTTTTTTTTTTTTTGGATGACATTTATATTTACAACGGGTGTTCAAGTCAAACTGGGACTTGTGATGAAATTTCTCGCGAATGAAACATTAAAACTGATTGACATTTAATAAAGACTTCAGACATATTCTATGAGTGTCTATGAGTCCAAGTTTCGTAACACATTATAGTATCTTTTTATAAGAACCGTGCAGATGTTAATATTGTAATGCAGGACAGTGACCTGTTGCAGGGTATACTGTATAGTCACAGAATGCCATGTTTTACAGTGCTATGCATGCTCTTGGCTGCTGAGTACCATACTGTACGTTTGAGCAGGCATTACAGCCCATCATACATATACTATACATGTGTTTAGTCTGCGTTATGATTTGAAAATGTATAGTAGGTATACAGTAAGCGAAGCCTTTATGAGTCATATTACAGAGTCTGATTCAATTCTAATACGTGTTTCTTTTGAAAGCATGTCTTTAGCAGTAAAACAACTTATGTTTTATTCATTTTATTCTAAAAGTCATAAGGCGAAAGGAAAACCGTGAGAGCATGAAAATAATTAATCTGCGAGTATCATTGCATTTGCTCGTGTTTTGACGTTATGTTAATGTCAGTAGCCACAAGAAAAACATTCAGATGAAACAGAATCCAAACTCTCATTTCGATTCAGAGAAAATTCATCAAATATGTAATGATGAGCAAACTGAGTGATGTTCATTCCTGCGCACTACGACACACACCACTGACGAAATGAATATAAGGAGAAATTGATAGAGATCTGAAATGGATAGCAATGTGCCTGTAAAAAAAAAGAGAGAGAGAGAGAGAGAGAGAGAGAGAGAGAGAGAGAAAAAGAAAGAAAAAAAAAGTGCCCACTGATGCAGTAAAGTCTGTGGTTCAGAACCCTGGACGAAAAAAAGTCCAACTAAAAATAAAAATAATGATCAAAGCACCGCTTTTTAATTAAAAAAAAAAGAATTCTTAAAGGAATTCTAATAAACGCTTTATTAATGTCGGGAACTCCAGAAAATCTGTACAATTTCCCTATAAAAGGTGGACTCTCTCACATCCAGAGTTGTCATTATGCAGAATAAAATGCTTTCTACAGAGTTTCTTCACTTATCTGATCTTATTTCATATTCTCATTGCTATCGCTCCATCATTTTATTACTTTTCGGTCATATTTTTCACTTTCATCTTTTTTTTTTTTTTTTTGGAGCTGCTAGATTCGCAGTCTAATCATTTACAGACCGTCACATAGTTACCCTCCACAGGGGCAGATGCTTCGCACCTGATGCCAAGCCGCTCACGCAGGACCGAACAAGTGCATCCAGATGCCTCCTCTCCCAGATCAGCTCAGGTGGCCGTGCAAGGGGATGGACGGACAAATAAATCTCAATCACACTCGAAAGCACTCATCACTCCCTTTATTTTGCATTCAGGGGGTCAGACAAGAGCCTGTAATTTCTTCTGGTAGATTGGAAACGTCTGCAATTACACGGGATAACAGAATACAGGCACAATCTCACCACAAAGGGCCAATTAGGTGTCAGTGGAGAGTGGGGCATTTGCTACCCTGTTTTTCCGCAACTTTCCTCTCCAGGGTTGTGAAATTGTCGGTACAATTCTCAACAATTATTGTAATTAACAAAAATTGTGCAACAAAACAGAGGATGATTTTTTTTTTGTTTTGTTTTTGGGGGGTGTTTGGTTGGCAGGAAAAAAACATCCTTCGGGAATTCAGTGGGTGGACGCAAACATCTCAGAAAGACTGATGTAATAGTGTGTGTGTGTGTGTGTGTGTGTGTGTGTGTGTGTGTGTGTGTGTGTGGGCTGCCAGCTTGCCCTGCCTACACTGTGGGCCTTACACAAGGGCACAGTGTTATAAGATATTCACATAGGATTTGGATCGCATCAGCAAATAACAACGGTTGATGTGATACAGGAGTCATAATTGTACTGGTGCTTTTCAGCTTTAAAAAAAAATTTTTTTTTATGCATTCTCATTTCTCACTTCTTGTTTCTTATAACGCTGTGTTGTGTTCTTCTCTTATGAACAGGAGTTAGAAATGAGATGAGATGGTGTCTTGTTTTATATAGTTGAACATCCATGCATCCATCCATCCGTCCGTCCATATGATGAAACTGTCTCTCATGAAGACCTTCGCAGGAAAGCGAGACCAAAACTGAGCTCTGCTGCAGAGGAGACGTTCATTTAGAGTCACCAGCCTCAGAAATCACTAGTTAACAACCAGCACACCTCAGATTAGAGGCGTTATGAAGCTTTACAGAGCAGAAGTAGCAGATATACATCTCAATATCACCTGTTCAGAGGAGATTATTGTGTGTTTTGGGTAAAAACGCTTTCAGTGTTGTTTTACAGTGTAGAGAGAAATAAAAAAAAAACTGTAAAGAGCATGGAGTTAGAAAGTGTGTCTAAACTTCTGACTGGTACTGTACTCTACTGTATATGCAGGTGTTATGTCAAATCATGTGCATGGTTTGGAAAAACGAAAAAACACAGTGGGGAAAAAAAATTGTGCAACATCTGCTGCCACTTTCTCTCTGATGTTTCACAGAAGCTTGCAGAGATTCAGCTTTTTATACTCAGAGGATGTCAGCAACACATCAGTGTTTTTGTTTGTTTGTTTATTTATTTATTTATTTTGAAAAAAGCTACAGTAAAGTGTTCCAGTTGACCAAATCAAGGATGTTCAGAAACAAAGTACGAGGCAGGACAGGAGTGCAGACACGTCTTTATTCAACGTAAAAACAGCAACTGTGGCTACTGGGTTAACTGCAATGTACAGTACTAGTAATAAACTGCTCACTAGAACAGAGAACTAAACAGATACAGGACAGGAACGTACACATTAGGGATGGGAATCAGTAGTCACCTCCCGATACGATATCTTCACAATACCTCACTGCAGCGCGATTTTACAAATATCCTGATTCGATATTACATACCCACCCCCCCTCCCCCTCCCCCCCCCCGATTTTGTTACAATTTTAAACTTAACGAGTAATTAAACTAGTTCTTCATAACATTAGTCTTCTCACTTAAAAAACATGCGCAGCATTAAAACAATGCAGTCCCCGACTTAAGAAGGGGTTTTCCCGGAGCGTGTTTGTAATTAGGATTTGTTTGCAAGTCAGACAAAGTGAGTCTTGTACACCTTTGACACAAATATGCAATGTAAAGCATAAAAAAACACAGGTTTGGAATCCCGGTGACGCTGCAAGGTCAGCTGATCTCATTTAAAGGCGGAAGACGTGAGGTCTTTAAGACTGAGATTGTGAGGAAGACGTCGGGGGAGTTCGGCGCTACATGGTGTTTACTGGGCGCTTGAACGGACGCCATTTTGTCTTAGAGCTGTTTTAGACTGTGAACCCTATTTTGCTATGGATTTTCCAAAATTAGGATTATTCCCCATCAGGTCAGCTTTACAGGACAGACATTTTCTATCTTCCAGACTGATGGGGCCGATTCATTTCTCCCGCAGCCCCGCGGCCCTCGTGGTCTTTTGAGACTGGTGTAAGCGTGTGTAATGAGCGGGTTTGAGACTAATTCGCTCACAGAGTTTGGAGAAAAAGACAGAGCGGAGACTTTCAACACGTGCAGTTTATATTTCAGGAGAACGTAACGCCATAAAAATGTGTTTCTGTTGCGCCACTCGGAAGCTTCTGCTGATAGTGCTTGAAAAAAAATGTTTTGTAGTCGATGTCGCAATACGTGAATCAAACATATTTAACTATATAAACTTTATACATATGCAAATAGGGATACGACCAAATGATCGAAAGTACTTGGACAACATTTCCCCATTCCAAATCCATGTGCATGAATGTCCACCATTAAAAGCCACCATTCTTTAAGAGAGACTTTTTTCACCAGATCCCGAAGCATGTCTCTGTGAATCTGTGCTCATTCAGGGTCGTGAGGCAGCGATGTTAAGTGAGAAGGCTTGGTGTGCACTCAGCGTTCCAGAGCATCCCAAAGGTGTTCAGTAGGGTTGAGGTCAAGGCTCTGTGCAGGACACTCGTTCAAGTTCTTCAGCATCAACTTCGGCAAACTATGTCTTCAAGGAACTCACTTTGAGCACAGGGGAATTGTCAGGCTGGATCAAGTTTGAGCTTCTAGCTTTAGAGAAGGAAAAGCTTAACGCTTCAGTATACTGAAACAGTTTATACAATTGTGTGGTTTCATCTTTACGACAACCATCGTGTCAGGTGTCCACGTACCATTGGCCGTATAGTGTATATTGATTTGCATGGAATGGACAGTATAGTGGTTTAACGGAGTTCGTTTTTTCGTCTTCCTGTTCACATCTGATGTACTTTTCTAGCACCAAAATGGAATCTGATGGCTGAAATGGAATAACATTTCAATCCAAGCCAGACACCAGTCTATGAATTTGAATTATTTTCAATAAAGATCAAATCTGCCCTAAACACCAAGCCATAATGATAATGAAGTTCCTAATGGAATAGTCCTGAGCATGTTGCTGCTAACAGAAGCTATGCTGAGATGATGTTTTGTTAGAAATTGTTTGAGGAATTGACAAAGAACTGCTTAATGGTTATTACTGTAGCATTTCCTTTTATATTAACTGGAGTAATTCTACTAAACACTTTGGGCATTGATGGTGTAGCAGGTGTGGTATGTTTCTCACCACCTATGTGGCGTTGCATACAGAGTAAAACTGGTGCCAAAATAAATGTGTAAATAGATGTAAAGTTAGAATTCATGTTGCTTTTGTTTTGCATTATTATTATCAGTTTATCATCCACCCACATACAGCGGTACGAATTCATTCAGAGTTCCTAAAGCGAAAATTTGTATTGTGAAACGCATTGTCCCATAGGAAATAATGTAAATGCACATAATTCGTTCCATCCACCCAATTATATTACCAATATCAACAATTTCCAACACTTTCTTCATATTTTCGCATAAAAAAAAAAAAAACAACCAAACTAGCCCATTAAACCTCATTTAATTTTATTTAATTTATGATTTCTTAAAGTGGCTCTATATTCATTTTGATAACATTCTTGGGTGCTACAGTATGTCTTCACTAAATCTTGCACAAAATGTGATTTTTTAATTAAATTTTTTATAATTCAGCTACCGGATGTACACGCAACGGCAAGTGCACAAGACTGACTCAGTCCGTTGTATGCCAAAAATGCTGTTTATGCGAATATTCGCAAGGCGAAGGTACCAGTGTATACGTTATCAAACATCTTTTTTTTTATTTTTTTTACCAGTATTCAAATCAGTGTGTGATTCAGAGATATTCCTGATTATATATGATATACAGTATGATTATATATATGATAATATATATATGATATACATGAACTGTGATCTGGTCGTTCTAATTCAAGTCGCATGACTGCAAATCCAATCTGGGACCACATACGAAAGTGAGACAGATCTGATCTAAAAAACTAATAAGAAGAAGAATCAGATTTGTGCATTCATATAGCCTTTAAAAAAATTCTAGTAAAAAAAAAAAAAAACACATCTGTCACATTAGGGTTAAAAAATAGGAATTTAGTCTGGTAATGTGAACGTTACCTACAACTCTGAGATGTGCATAAACCTCTACAAAGACCTCTAAACAAAAAAGCAAAAAAGCAAAACAAAAAAAAAAGGATGACCCCCCCCCCCCCCCCCAAAAAAAAAAAAAAATCAACAAGCTACTGCCAGTTTTTTACAAATCGTACTGAGTAGTAAGTCGTTCTATAAGCCATAATCATATGGACACAATGTGTTTAAAAACATTGTCCATATTTGACTATATTACATCCATCTGGAGACGTAGACTTAATGGCTACGCTGCTAGGAGAGCAGATGCACGGCTAAACAAAACAGGTAAACACGAATCCCGTCATGGGAAAAGCAGCCAAATATCAACTCGGTGTTCTGGCGAGATCTTTCTGTTCTCTACAAGCTTGTTCTGCTAAAGACACCAAGGGTATAAACCCAAATTAAACAGCAACTCCCCTTCCATCTATTTAGAGGAAGACTGAGGGGTAACTACCAAGCAAGGTCAGTAGTGTCTGTAATTGATGTGTGTGCTTGGTGGACGGTTGCCGAGGGAACAGGTGCTTAATGTTTAGAGACGTTCGGGGATTTGTAGGCAGGAACAGGGAGATCCCCTGGCCTGTAATTGCCTGCTGTTCTATCCAGCAACCTAGTGGGCTGAGTAATGATGTGCTAAAGATTTCCTGGCAAGGTGATTGACCTGGCACTCTCCTTATTTGCCAACAGAAAGAGAGCGGGTGAGATATGACAGCATCATGGGGGTGACTATTGTCCCTGGATGAGCACAGGTTTGTCTTGAGCGCTTCCTTGTTAGGGAGTGTGCATGCTCGGATCCTTTACGCAGCCGGACAAACCGTAAATTTATTAGCTTGGAAAGTAAAAGCTCTGGTGTGTTTGCCCCCCTGCTGTGTTTTGGCTACTACAGAAATCTAATTGACTGGAAACAAAAACGGTAGGCGACTCGATATAATAAGACACACGGCGAAAACATGGTATCGGTGCTAAAAAGGTTCTCACCTAAGAGAAAAAGGGACTTTTCAGATAGTATCATACAACACCATTTTTCATAATGCTTACTGTAACGCTTCTTATCTCCCGTCCCGATCATTTTTTTGCAAATGCTGTATGCGTACACATTTCTATTTTATCAGATAGAAAGAAACACATGTGCAAAATACTATTTCATGCTCTTTTATTATGCAGTGTGTGTATATATATATTTCCAAATCTTATGAATATTGTCATTCAGATGAAACCTGCCCAATTTAGATTTCACATGAAAAGACATGTATTGTTCTAAAATGCAAAATCGTTAAGATATTGCAACATGAATTTGACATGGTCACGGACACTACAGATTTTCTCGCGTCTGTTAAGCAATTACCCCAAAACTATTTAAGCAACAAATGCTTCTAGAAGCCTACACCAATAATATTAGTATTCACAATCATAAAGGAATATTAATAATTTGCATTTTAAATGAATATTGTTTGAAGTGGGACAGTATACTGCTGAAAGATGGCCATCAAATCATCTCTCCAAAACGGCTGAAGTTAGCAACTTGAAATTGTTAAGGAAGCTTGGTGACATAAACTGCAGACATACATGTAGCGTCTTTGGCACACACATTTTCTATATTATATGTACTGTATAAAATAAAATAAAAAAATAAAATCAGTACCAATACTGTGTTTGGGCCGATAGTGAGCTAGTTAAGGGCAACGTACATATTTCTGATCATGTAGCGCACTGCGTTGTGCCGTGGCACCAACATATTGTAAAATTAGTCAGCTGTCAGTCAGCCGATGCGGCAGCCTGGCTTGTACACAACTTGACCGCGGTTTTTGATAGAAGCTTTGCAGCTCACTTTATTACGATCAATTATATTTATTTATTTATTTTGTGCGTGTGTGACACATTTTACGCAAGGTCAGACATTTTCTCCGCAGCATTCATGATCACGGTCAGTAGGTGCATACCAAGTTCATAATGTGTGTTTAAAAAAGTCTTTAACAACCTAATAAATTGCACCACTAAGGTAAATTAATAACAAAAACAATTAATCATGAGTTAAAGCCACAAACACACACACACACACACACACACACACACATGCTTTTACCATTATGTAATATCACATAAATGTCAGATATCAGATAAAAAGATATTAATATCAAGTAAATATCACTTCACTGATTACGTCATGGGATTGATCACATCAAGTCTGGCTAAGGCGTTTACATACAGTATATGTATATATATATATATATATACACATTTTTCCCCCCTACAGTACTGTACATATTTAACTATAAGATGGTTGCATGCAGCAGGGTCTACATTTTTATCTTCAGTAGTTTTTTTCTACATACTGTAACTGCAGAATTCCTGACTAAGAAAACAATCATCTGCCATCCATGCATACAAAACTCATCTGCAGAGTGCACCAGGTGGTGGGATTCCTTAAAGAATAGATTATTATACATAGATTCTACATTATTATTAGCTGTAGAATTGCATCACGTCGAAGCTGCATAGCAAAGGGTTTCGTTTAGCAAATGTCAATTAGAAAGAAGTTTATCTATTTATTTATCTATTTACTTATTATGCTTTATTTTTACCTAGTTATTAACCAGTTTATTGTACTGGGGAGGAAAATAACCCAAACATGAATTCCGGTTGTCTTAGTGGCCACATTTCAGAGCGAAGGCTGATTATGTCATGTGATCAGTGAAACGAAACTGTCTGCTGTGCACAGTAGTTGCTCCTGTGAGTGAACTTAATGCATTCATTCGATTTTTGGAGAATGTTGAAGTCAATAAAAACATGTTTACGCTCTGCTACCGCCATTGCAGTTACACCAGCATTACTGATTTAGGGGTACTGTACGTGCCGATAAACGTCCATGAAATGCTCTGAGAAGCTGCCTGTTGTGTGATTTGGATGTATTTATACCATGGAGTGGAATCACCAGGGACCAGGCAGTACGATATTATCACGATCCTCAGGTGCCGATTCAATTTGTATTGCGTTCCTGTAAATATCACGACTTTATAAATATCTCAATGTGTGAACAATTTAGAGAACAATACCTGTAGGATTACAGACGAAATGCAACATATTACCACCTCAAATGCAAATATATATACATTTATGATTTAAATTTTTATTTTTTATTTTTATTTTTTTAAAGAAAATCAGTTTTGAAGTCAGTTTGGTGATACTGCCAGACATAATATTAACATTTTTCCTTTATCTCTATTATATACTTAACAAAGCTAGGTAAGGTATTGTAGTGTAACGATCAGGTAGAGTAATAATTTCTAAAGAAAATGAATCAGAGAAATAATGGTACAACACTCTAAAGACTTGCCAACTTTGTGTACAAGAGACACGAGATATAGGCTGATTTTACCGATGTGACAAAAACAGTGGTAAATATAGTCGCTTTGCAAAATAGCACACAACTCACACTAATATAACCAAATTAATTTTTACAAAGTTATATTAATTATACTTTATAAATTTCAAAGAAAACAAAAAAAAAAAACACGAACAAAATATTCTCTACCTGTTTGCAATAACTTTGGGGAAAGAAAAAAAAGGAAAAAAAAAAAAATATATATATATATAAAAACTGCAAAAATCTAATTTTGCTGTCAAACTGTTAAAACCACCTGCCTAATATTGTTCAGCTCTCCTCTGTGCAGCCAAAACAACTCTTACCCATTTATCTGGCACCAACACCTTAGCAGTAGATCCTTTTATGCCTTGTATGTAGTGAGGTAGACCCATTCGACTTGAAAACCGAAGCTGCGTTCTGGCATCGCAAACCAGATGGAGTGCAAACAAGAAAACTGTAAACATTGGATGGAAGACCTGAACAGCTGATCATCATCTTCATCAACTTCATCTGAAGTTGACAAGCAGGATTACCCATCAGTCATTGTGCTTCACTGGAGCAAAAAAAAAAAAATGCATTCAGTCCTGGCATTAATTCTGTGCATTGTTTATCCTATTATAAAGGATAACAAAATATTAATATTACAAATAAATAATCTACACATTTGCATAATGAATACAATATGAATATTACCTTGCCTATTAATCTGCACATTAATCCCTTAAGGAGATGCACTGTAAATGCTGTAAATTAATCAAATTACAAACCAATGCTTTTGATTGTGCAAAAACTCACTGTATTTCTCGATATAATCCCCTGCTACACTAATGCACTTATCCCAGTGTTTCACTAGGGCTTGGACACCATCAAGGTAAAACATTTTCTCAGCACGCCGGAGCCGTGAACGGACTGGCTGTCTGATTCACGTCTGAAACACCGGCCTCCCAGGAACTCCTTTAATTGCCTTTCCAAACAATTCCAAATTCCAAATGTTTTACGCCTTCATTCACCAGGAGTTACATCAGAAGTCCGGGTTTGACTTGAACATTAGGTTTTTTTTTTATATCTCAGAAATGTGAAAGTTACAGTACCAGTCATTTTACAGCGGGCAAGGAATAGACAGACAGTACTGGTTATGTATAGTACATTGTGACAGAACGCAGCTTGAATGTTCACTCGCTGCCTAATTCATCTCGCTCCATGACAGGTACCACTGGAACAAGATAATACATGTTATTTGCGTCACGTTAGTTCTTTTAATGAAAAAAAAAAAAAAAAAACCATCCTCCCACTGCAGTAATTTCCAAGTTTAAAGTGAGATACCAATAATAATCTCATGATATTGTAAAAAGAAATTATAAGAAGAATAATCTGTTACAGTTCTTTAGTATCTGTCACTTTCCCAACCCCAGTGGGGTCGTACTGGCTCTATGACATCTGCTTCAACTCCCACTGCCTAATTATCAAGCCCTTAATGAGCCGAGTCAGGTGTATTACAGCAAACAAGATCACTCTGTTCATTATTATTATTATTATTATTTTTTTTTAAAGACCGTTCGTTCTAGGACACTCGAGTAGACTAAACATGCGTTAAACAGCAGACGTCAACTGTAAGAAAGTCTTCGGCTTCCTGAAATGGGGATTCATGCTTGACTGCTCCTTATCACCTGCACATGTTGCTCAATGTAAAATTCATCTTCTGTACGACTTTTTTAGAGCCCTGTTTTCTACTGGAGAAATGTTTATGTGTGCTTTGACCTGGAAATCGTCCCAGAGGTGCCAAGATGAAGTCAGAGGTGGTGATTCATAGAGTGAATTATTATTATTATTATTATTGTTATTATTATTATTTTTTTTTAAGAGCACCTAAAAGGTCTATTATATAGTGTAGTCAGTCTGTTGTGTAACAGGAATGTATACAGTATTTATCATAAGGAATGCATTTACTTATGACCTGCACTCATATTCAAGCTAGACGCTAGTTAGATTTTGCACGCTAGATTTTTTATTATTATTTTCAAAATAACCATCTGTTGATACTGATTAGTAGTATATTAAAATACAACCTTTTTTTTTTATCGTATGAGTAAGAGTGAGATTATACCGAAAAAAAAAAAAACTCATCTGTATCATCTGTAACGCTTTATCCTGTATTCAGAGTCGCGGAGGGCCTGTAGCTGATCCCAGGAGACTTTCGGGCACGAGGGGGGGGGAGGGGGTACACCCTGGATGGGGATGTCTTAGGACTGTGGGAGGAAACCAGAGTACCCGGAGGAAACCCCCCAAACACGTGGTGCACATTCAAACTCCATGCACACGGACATTCCAGAACCTGGATCTGCAAAACAACAATGCAAAAAAACACTGCGCCACCGTGCCGCTATACCGGGTTCTGTCTACCTCAAGCGGTGCAGGACCAAGGGCCAAGAAGATCATGAAGGACCTCAGCCACCCCAAACAATAGACTGTTCTCTCTGCTGTGGTCAGGAAAGCGATTCCGCTCCCTGAATTTTTCTTGCATAATTATTAAAACCACACGTTTGCGATGTTGCTTGAGTACATAATACAGCTCAGAAATTAATATTATTTAACTGACGTATTGGACACAACGTCCTCAAAGAAGCTACACTTGTGCAAAGCCCAAAGGCCTGCTGGCTTGATGGCTGCTTGTTTGACTCGCACTGATTCGTACATTCCTAATAAAGATGCATCCAGTAATATTAGTTCTGCGTTTCTTCCTTTCTCTTTTTAACTTATTTTTAAAAGTTACATTCATGGGGAAAAAAATGTATTGTTTGCCATGTCTATCGAAGCTATCGGCATCTCAGCTGTAATAATTGTTTGAGTTCGAGATTGCTCGAATTGGACATTTACATGGAGCATACAGACAAACAGAGTGGTATGAATAATATAAGCACTGTCGGAATCCAGCGTGTCTAACTGCTGTGTAAACAAATAGAAATACTGATATGAATGCAAAACAAACAAATAAACATAAACCTTACTGTTCATTCTATTTGTTTGTTTGTTTGTTTATTGTTAAAGATGGGTTGTACTGTATATTCTGTAAAAATGAAAGGACAAAATAGTGCGACTTCAAATTATATCTTTAGTAATATATTCTATTCATTTCTAAAATGAATGAATAAATAAATGCAGCGTTTACATTTTAAGACACGCCCACATTTGGTCACAGATTGAGAAACAAATACAGCATTCCAAGCATTAAAATAAGCTGCCTGTATGGATTCCTAATTCCTACATATTATACATATATAAATATAACTAGAGGTAGAAATGGCTAATAATAATAATAATAATAATAATAAATAATAATAATACGATTATTTATATTATTATTGCTGTTGTTATTGTTGTTCTCATTTTTTGTTTTACTGCTGTTTTATTATTATTATTATTATTATTGTTTGTTTTTATCATTAGCCACTTCTACCTCTAGTTTTATATAGAAGAAAAAAAAGAAACACTTGTATATTTAATATTACATTTATTGCTACATATTATATTGCTATATATTATACTGTATATGTATGAACATTTGATAATTTATAATATATTATATCATATAAGAATAATAACATCAAATATTATTATTATTATTATTATTATTATTATTATTTAATATTCTCTCTTTCTCTTTATATATTCTTATTTATAGGAGTATTTTGGAATGATGGGTGCCAAAATAATAGCCATTAAATAATTTCCTGTACTTTTTTTTTTTTTCAACATACTTTCCTGTTACACACTCTTCCTCTCACCACCTCCTATAAAAGCACATGGCTCCATTCTGCAGCTAGTTAGCGGACTGATCCTCAATGGAGAGAAAATGGCAGGCACTAGATCACCTTTGATGTCTTTTTACCTGTAGTGTCTCTGACTCATCTCTTTAAGTGCTACAACACGCATCGTAGATCCGCAGCTTATTCCTGTCTCATCTGTGTCCTCTCCCTCTCTCTCTAATCCAGCTGTGGGCTTGTGTGTGTGTGTGTGTGTGTGTGTGTGTGAATTTCTAACTCGCTAATTAGCGCTGGGCAATTTTTAACAGTTACTTGTTTAAGTTCAAATGCAAATAATTTCATTTATTTATTTATTTATTTGTTTATTTATTTATTTATTTCGCTATATCTATTACAAATTTCATAAATGCTATTTACATGTTTAAGAGGAAATATGAAGAAATGAAATCACTGATTCTAAAGCTAACAAATGCCTCCTCCGGCACTCTCGGACACTGACTGCACACCCGCAACGATCAGCCATATCATTATCACCACTGCCAGGTGAATTGAATCACACTGATCATCAATTATACACAGAACCAGTAGACTGGTTACAGGATCGCGGGCACCAAGGCTCATTTAATCCCGTCGGCACTAAACGCTGGTTCGATCCCACAAAAAAAAACCCTAAAATGTAGCACAGATTGCTCAAAAAAAAAAGTTCATGCTGGCTGTGATAGAAAGGTATCAGCACACTAAGTGCATCAAAGCTTGCTGTGTACGGGGGCTTAGCAGGCAAGGACTTCATGGTCGTTGATCCGGCCTCCGAATTCCCTAAATCTCAATCCTATCAAAAAATCCATGAGATGTGCTGGACAAACAAGTCTGAGCCATGGAATCCCCACCTTACAACTCGCAGCACTTAAAGGATATCTGCTGCTAACATCCTAGTGCCAGACACCAGAGCACTTCTGAGCTTCTGAGGTCTTGTGTTGTCTTGCCAGCATTGGGGGGGGGACAAGCTGTTTTGGTGGCACAATATTGTTTTTAATGTGTTTGGCTTTAATATCATGGCTAATCAGTAATACAAGGACTAGTGTTCTTTGTTATCTTTCTATAAGGCATTATGTTTGCATTATGTAATAACTTGACTCCTCTGAAGTGCATAGAAGTTTTTTTTTCTTTGTTTTTTTATGAGCAGTGCATTTAAATAATAAATAATAATAATAATAATAATAATAATAATAACTTTTTTGTAGTTTGCACTATTTGCTATTGATGGTCCTTGTTAATATTTTTGCACAACCTAGCGAACCTTTCTTTCTTGACAAAGTAAACGTGCACTATGCATACTGTAATCTGACATGAAACGCCAACGTAACTGTAGAGATTATTTTGTTCATTCAAAGCTCATTCCCTTGTTTATGGAATGATATCATAAACATATATGGTTATGAGCATAATAAAGTAAAACGTCTTGCCTTGAAGTAACAAATCATCGTCAAATTGCTATAGTTTAAGATGAATAAAATACGTCAGGGTGTGCTGTTAAAGAAACATATTCAATTATCGGGTGGTACTGCATAGCGCTACACCGCCTATTCATATTCATAAGTATTCATACCCCTTCCACTTTTTTTTTTTTTTTTTTTTTTTAACATTTTGTCACGTTAAAACCACAAAGGGAAAATGTAGTTCATGTGATAGACTAACACGAAAGTGCAACATGATGAAGGAAAATGGAAGGAAAATGATAACTGCTTTTCAAAATGTTTTAACAATCCAAAATATGAATCCTTTTGTAATCCGGCCCCTTTTACCCCCCTAACTAAAAATCCAATAGGTGGAACAAATCGCCTTCACAAGGCACCTAATGGAAAAGTTCAAGGAAGGGGTGCGTATACTTTTGCACGGGTCTGTATGTGGTGTAGCTCTACAGTATACCACTCGATAACTGATTATTTTTCTTTACCCAGCACATCGCAAAGTATTTTGATCCATCTGAAATCTTCTGTTCCTTAAAGGCCTGACGCACGGCAGCCGCTGGTTATTTTCCTGAACCAGCAATGCGCCTTGGTGTTTTCATCCTTAGTTTGTTTTATAACCTCATCTGGTAGCTGCGAACACATGCTTTTATTACTTTTTCTTTTTTCGATGTGAAACGATATGATTTTTTAAATTCTTTTTTTTAAAGGTCACGAATTGAACCTGATATATTAGGGCAAACATGACTTAATATATTAAGTTATTAAGTTGGATATTAAGGCTGTCGGATTTTTCCTCGATGTGTGTCAGATGCTAAACAGAAATTAATGGATAAGATAATTCATGTGGATGACCTTGGTGAAAGATCTATTTATCTTTTTATAATAACAACGGTTTATGGCTACGAGCGCGGTGTCACTTTTCACTCTAAAATTGCTTCTAGTCTCAGTGTTATTCAAGCATATGAAATAAAACACAGCACCAATTCCTTTACTGTCAGTACCAGTCCAGCTGTGATAAATCTATTCCCTCGTCCTTCTGTCGTCATCTCTATCGCACTCCCCACGTGCCGGCACAGGAGGAGATCCTGAACACCTTCGAATACCCGCTGGAGCTTTTTGTCTGGTCTAATTTCTCAACACCGGCGTACTGTACTGTAGGTCCTCGTCTATACTTCACCCTCCCTGCTTATCTCCCTGCGTCTCGGCTCTACCGCTGGTCGCCGGGGTCTTTGCACAATGCTGATAATTCAGAGGAAGGTGATCATCACTTTTTACTCTGAGATGTCTACGACCGGAACCAATGGGTTTCATCGGTGTGAAGGACACCGGCATGTCTCTCTCTCTCTCTCTCTCTCTCTCTCTCACTTTTGTTCTTCTGGCCATCCTTATAGGTTTTTTTGCGATTTAGAGAGGCATACTGTTACCAATCACGCATTGACAGAGCGTCTCCAAGGGCAAAACAGATCCAGCTCGTCAGAGTTCGCAGCCGGCCAAGCCAAAGTGACGGAGTGAAAGAGACACATCTTTATCTGAAGATGATAAATAAAGCAATTATTGTATTATGACTCACAGAGACTCTCTCTCTCTCTCTCTCTCTCTCTCTCAGTGCGATGTGGTCAGGACAGATAACTAATTACGCAGTAGTTAATAGGCATGCAGCGTCAGGGCATTACATGTCAGCGAATAATACGCCAGATATCTTTGCATGAAAGACATTCCTCAGTGCTGAACACCCCTCTTCATTAACAAAGTATTTAAATCAACCTTACCATTAAATCTATCCATTAATCAAATATATACGGGACGTATGTACTGTATAATTCACGTTAATTATGCATTGCATTTTTTAAATGAAATACATAGACACGTTAAAAAGAGACATTTATTAGACTTTGTTTCTCCTTTTCCTCCAAACGGATATACGTTAAATGCGAGTACTGAATGAAACATATTGAAAGAAGAGAAAATTTTTTTTTTTTTTTTTTTTTGTGATTCTAAAAAAATGAAAAAATTAACCCTTTTCAAAAAAACAAACAAAAAGAAAAACAGGGGTATTCTGTACATTTCATGAAAAACAACATGAAAAATGTTTCTTGCTAAACTTTTATAAGTAGAAAGTTTACACCTTGTGCTATTCCCTTACAAGTGAACGAGACAAAACTGTTGGACGCCATGTGTTGGAGGGAAACCGTTCACTCTGTAATTTCTGTACATACCTGCTTTCACAATGCTACAACCAGAATGAAATCTTTAAAAGCAGTTGATTTTTTTTTCTTCCCCCATTTAATGGCTAGGGCATGGGATTGAGATAAATATCCTGTATAATGTAAATGTATATATACATCACAGAAAAAAGTAAAAAGCTTCCCATGTACGATTAAACGTTTCCCTGGTTATAACACAGAACAAAACAGAAACCTCTAAAGAGGACCGCGATCCACCGATCGGCCGCAACGTTAAGCCGATTGTGGTCCGTATAAAAACAGCTCTGCCACCAAAACAGCTCTGACCCCTCGAGGCTCGACTCCACAAGACCTCTATAAAGGTGCGCTGTGATATCGGGCACCGGGATGTTACAACAACAACAAATCCTCTTAAGTGCTGTAAGTTCGTACACGAATCAGATTCGTATGTCCGGCACATCCCATGGACGCCTGATCAGACTGAGATTTGAGGAATTTGGAGGCCGGATCAACAACTTTAAACTCTTTGCCTGCTGAGCCTCATACACGGCACAGCGGCGGTGATGCACTGAGTGTCCCGATACCTCTCTATCGTAGCCAGCACAGAACCAGATAGGCTCGCTCACCGCAGGTAGTACAAATGAGCCTTGGGGGCCCATGATCACATCAACAGTTTGCTGGTAGAGAATTGACAATCAGAGTTATTCACGTCATCCTGCAGTGGAGTTAATGTTATGGCTGGGATGTTACTGTACAGTATGTTATTACCCTGACACCCTCCATCCCTTCTTCCACTTTAAACAGTTTCCTTTTCTAAAGAGCCGATTATTTGGCTGCATGGAACAAAGAAAACGGCAAAGGGTGCAATGCATTATTACTTAAAACTGGAAGTGTAATGTTGTAATGTCAAGTAGATCAAAAGAATGTGATCAGAGTTCAGTTAAATCTGGTAAAAATCTGAACTATGTTTAATAGTGAAAGTAAGAGCATTTCCACACACACACACACACACACACACACACACACACACACACACACACACACACACACACACACACACAGTGTGATGAGAACTAGCAGGATTGGGACTAAACAGCTGTGTGTCCTTGAGAAAACCACTTGTTAGTGAGATTTCAAGTTTGCTAGGGAGAATAAAGATCGAATTTTTGAGCAATGGAAAAAGTCATGTGACTCATCTGATGAGTCCAGATTGAGTCTCCAGAGTGATGGGCGTGCCCACCATGCATAGTGTCCACTGTACAGGCCTCTGGAGACAGTGTTATGATCTGGGGTTGCTTCAGTCGCTCAGGTCGAGACTCAGCAACGTTATGTGGCAATAAAATGAAGTCAGCTGATCACCTGAATGTACTGAATCACCAGAACATCACATCTATGGAGTTTTTCTTCTTACCTGATGGCACTGGACATATTCCAGGATATACTAATACAGTGGAACCTTGGATTACGAGCATAATTCGTTCCGGAAGCGGGCTCGTATTCCAAAACACTCGTAAACCAAATATTCCCATAAGAAATAATGAAAACTCGAATGATTTGTTCCACAGCCCAAAAAATAAATACAGAAAAATAATTAATACAATATATAAAGTAAAAATAAAACAAATTAACCTGCACTTTATCTTTTAAAAAAGTTAAAATAAATCCCAACAGATAAGTGTTTCCGTTTGTGCGCGCAGGCGGTGTGTTTTTGTGTGTGTATGTGTGTGTGTGTGTGTGTGTGTGTGTGGAATTAGCCCCTTCCCTCACCTTACACAGTAAAACTCCTCCTCCCTTCCCCCACATCGCTTTTAAAATTTCATAACAAACAAACAATGGAAACACTGTTTTAACGGGAAAAAAATAAATCTCTCTAATGACACTCGCGTGAGCGCAGACTGACGGAATCACTGCTGTAAAGTAAAAAAAAAGACAAACAAACAAATGAACCAGCACCTTACCTTTGAAAATAATGGCGACAGAGCAGAGTTTCTGTGTAGAGCAGAGTGTTTGTGTCTGTGTGAAGCCGGGGAGGGGGGGTGTAAAGGCGAGAGAGTGTGTGTGTGTGTGTGTGTGTGTGTGTGTGTGTGTGTGTGTGTGTGTGTGTGTGTCGGTGTGTGTGTGTGTCGGTGTCAAAAAACTCTGCACTTGTAAACCAAGACATGCTTGTATATCAAGTCAAAATGTATAAAAAATCGTCTTACGGAACACTCGTAAACCGAGTTACTCGCGATCCGAGGTTCCACTGTACTAAGATTGTGAAAGAGTGGTTCTGAGAGCAAGAGGAATCATTTTCATACACACAGCTAAGGAAAGGTAAATGGAGTCTTAGAGTGTTTTTATTTATTCATTCATTCGTTCATTTACTGATGAATTGATTGGCACAGTGGTGTAGTGGTTAGCGCTCTGTCCTCGCACCTCCAGGGTCGAGGGTTTGATTCCGCCTCAAGTCTGTGTGTATGGAGATTGCATGTTCTCCTCATGCTTGGTGGGTTTCCGTTCACAGTCCAAAGCCATGCAGTTTAAGCTAATTGGCGTTTCCTAATTGCATGTTGTTGCACGTTCATCCTTTTAGATGAAAACTGTACTTTATCTGGAACCACTGCAGTCATAGAGTCTAAACCCAACTGTGCCGTCATGGCTTGTTATGGCTACAGTACGCCGCATACACTATCTGTACTGTATGTATATTTAGGGGACAAGAATAAGTGGATCATGACTGACTCATAACGAAGTTTCAGTCACTTCTAGCATCTCTGTGGGTGACTCAGTAATGCCCGTCTTTACCCAGGTAGTATTTATGAGATTTTTGTGTAAGTGGGGGCGTTTTTTTAAAGACATGTTTCTTAAATATGAGTTGTAATTTACTGCTTCGTTCTCGGTGTGTAAGAGTCTCAACCCTGAGGCAGCGACTGCACTCCGTACACACACTCCTAATAATGGTACAAGACCTGGCTGAGTTAGTTGCAGCCGTGTGAGCGGTCCAAGGCCAGCCCTCTGAATAATTCATGAAATCTGACAGAGGACTGACAGAGCACACAATACCCTGGTTTTAGCTGGCATTTACAATGGCGATCTACAGGGATGCCACAGGTTGGGTTCGGCAAGTCACACAAGATAAAAAACGAGAAGGGATAATGCAAAGCATGAGGACGGCAATAAGGAACAGTCGGCGGCGAAAACAGTGTGAATGAGGACTTGGGGAGAAGGGTGAGCTCCTTCTGCAGTGATTAAAACTATGCCTCAGGTCAGTAACCACATGGGAGCAGGAGAGATGGATGACACTAAAAGCAAGGTAATTCCACATGCCAGCAGTATGAATACTCTGCCCACCCAGCATTATACCACGACATCCTTCAGCTCCCCCCAGGCTAGAGTCCTTTTCATCTCGGCCCGTTCAGGTGCCGGACACGCTCACCTATCCATCTCTCGTCCGGCCTAATGTGCTCGTGGGTTTATTTATTTATTTTTTTTTTTTACATCTAATTACCAGGTAATAGCTTGTTTTGTATTTCCGTGAAGGACACATGCTATGGATCTGTTCGTGCCGCTTGGCCGGATAGCGTGATGCGGAATTTGCATTTAGCCTGCTCGTTAAAATGCAGAATATACTGTACTTTAAAAGGCGGTAATCAAAAATGTGCATGCATAAATGTTAGCGGGATGTTTTAAGCATCAATCTTCAAACTGCAAGCAATCTGAAGCATTAATGATGACTTAGTATGAATCCATCCATCCACCCATCCATCCATGTAGGAACCTCTGTAGTCCAACCAGGGTATTTATTCCCATTTTTACCTTCAGTCAACATTCACACACGGGTAATTTGGGAACTTAACCAATTAGCCTAATCTGAATGTCTTAGAGGTGTGGATACAAACCAGTGGCTAATATACAAAACAAAGTGCTAAAGATACAAAAACAGTGCACAAGATACAAAACAGTGCTAATCAGTAAGCCACCATGCCGCCGACTAGTGTGGTTATACACTGTACACTGTGTACAAGATACCAAGAGTGTGGCAGGATATACAGTACCATTTATACGTCACTTACAGTACTTTACACTGAGATTTTAGATTATAGAACATTGTAAAAAATAAATAAATAAATAAATAAATAAATAAATATTCGGTTCTCAAAGGTAACATGGACATGTCAAAGTGGAAATTGGGAAAATCTGTGTACAGTAAATGAAAAAGGATTGAGATGTAAAATGTTTTTTTTAAATTTTTTTTTTATGATAACCCAGAGAAAAGACAATATTAGAAAATGTTTGGTAAAGGCTTAGCGAAGAGCAAGACATGAGTGCATATTTAATCATACTGCTTAAATGGATAGTATTATTTTCTTCAACCGGAAATAGAGCTCTGAGCTAAATCAAGTTGGTATCGTTTACAGTTATGGTGTATTTAGTACAAGACCTATCTCAGTATACTGTAGGAAACCCTAGTTGCTCAGAAGAAAGCTTGTGGAATTTGGCCCCAATTATTTATATTGTAATCATGTCAAAACTGGTTTGTTAACGTAAAGGAATTCACTGAAATATCCAGGACGTGTGTCGCTCCAGGACCAGGATGGCTGAAACGTGTGACCCGTGGCTTTATCCGGCTTTAACCATCAGCAACAACAATCAACAAAGTAATGTCCCCAAAATAGTCGACTAAATTTCCATTTCTGTAACAGTCCGTGGCGCAGGAACCAGAATGCAAACAGGAAATGATATACTACTATAATATTGATTAAGTGAGTCCATGTTACAGGCTTCATTTCTCTTATCACTCTGAAAGACGCCACACATTTAATGCTTGGCTTGTGGCAATTGAGCTTTGTCTTGAGGTTTCTCGTCAATAGCCATAACTTATCACAGTTGGTTCTCAGGGTTTCCAGTTTGTCACTGGTTGGCCCGTCATCATCGATGAACACTAACATGTGTTGGACCAGCATGTTGTGGAGTACATCATTAATGAATGCCTGGAATACAGATGGGGCACGAGCCAGCCCATATGGCAATACAGTGTATTCTTCATTCCCCTACAGGTACATTTGAAATGGATTATTTTGTTTGTTTGTTTGCTTGCTTGCTTGTTTACACAATAGACTGAGATCCAGTACATTCTTCTGGTCCAATGGATCTCTTTATTGGAAGGACGGCAATGGAGGGCAAAAGGTTACGTGTGGTGTCAAAAACTATAGACCTTACCTGAACTTTACAGGTGTAAAATGAAGCCTGGATGGTATAAACTTCAAATGAATTTTAGTAGAAGGTCTTCAGTAATCACAGCTGCATGAAACAAGGAAGACTCATAGTGGATCAAAGTGAGGGGCAAAACTAGGTAAGAAAAATAGATAAGATAATTGGAGAGTTGGCTAAATGCACAATAAGTCTAGCATATAAATGGCCAAACTAACCAAAAAGCATTAGATGAATCAGCCGGTGGTAGGGCAGAGATAAAAGCAGGACCAGAGCCGAACCAAAAGCACACAGGGCACAAGACAAACAGAAGCACATGACCTGAACTCTGAATTCTATAATTAAATTACATAAGAGTAATATTTACATTTCTGGCTTGCTTAATGTCACGACATACTAAACCTAAACCCTGCCATACATCGCTGCTGAAAATGACTTCACAGGTCAGTTAATTAACGAGTTAGGTTGGACAGTTGTAATGTATTAGTTTTTATTCATATTTTATGAATATGAATGCAGGAATCCCATGAATTTTAATTAAGAGAGGCCAAACGAATAGGTCAACCAATTACAGGTCATTTGAAGGTCATTTTATGCGCAATCCAAGTGCAACACTCCCCAGAGACATGTTTTAACTAAAAAGTTTAATAGAGTTGTTTTTTTTTTTTTTAATTCCCTTTTTACCTTTAATTAAGAAAAAGAATAAAAAAATCACGCACTGTTTCGACTGTTATTTTGGACTGTAAAGTCAAACCTATTCCACATCTAACTAATCTGAAGGTGGAAAACAGGAAATTGACATTTACATTAAGATTTCATGTACAGTGCGGTGATGAGAGTCTTATCCGTAAAACATTTCAAAGAAGGCCGGACATCCGTGAATGATGATCTCGGCCAAGAGTTACCCTTGAAAATCGACGGGTGACTTGCCGCCCAAATGGAGACGCATCTGTCTACGAGACCTGTTCGCACAATCATTCTAGGGTTAGCAGCCAACACCACCTGCACATTACAGGGACTCGGCTGGGAGTCACGTCCCCCGTACAGTCCTGATCTCGCTCCAGGACATTTCCACATGTCTGAGGCATTAAAGGAGTTCCTGGGAGGCCGGCGTTTCAGACGTGAATCAGACAGGCAGTCTAATCATGGCTCTGGCGTACTGAGGAAACTTTCTACCTTGATGGTGTTCAAGCACTAGTGAAACACTGGGATAAGTGCATTAGTGTAGCAGGAGATTATATAGAGAAATAAAGGGAGTTTTATATATATATATATGCATATTCTCTTTATTTAAGTGGGTAAATGGGTAATGCGAGTAGAATTTCACAAATCCGAATGATTTAGAAACTGAAATATTAGTCCCCAGTAGTGAAATAAATGAAAAAAAAAAAAAAAAAAAAACGGTATGTTTCTGAGAATGCTATAATCTTTAGAAAGAAAACGGAATGTTATATGGATTTGTATAATTGTACAGGAAACAGCTGTGGCAGAAGTTTCTTCAAAGTTGCTGATTAGACGCGAGTGTTGTGTCAGTGGGAAATAAATGCTGAAATAATCACATTTCTCTTGTTTTTTTGTTGTTGACATTTTTATTATTTCTGTACAATAGAAGACACAGTATAGATGCAAAGCATCCATAAGAAGCTGCTGTATAAGACGTCTTTTTATTGTTACAGTAGGCGGGTGACAAGGAAACTGGGAAATAAGAGATCCTAGAATAGGATCTTTTCTTTTGTAAAATAATCCTGGAATACTAACATTTGCCATGACAGTTTAATAATAGTGAACATTTACCTGCAAAATACACACCAGGGCCTGTAATACATCCCCTTAGATAAAACAAGCTCTCCCATGCGTTCCCTCTCCCCAGAGAAACACTCTGTTTAATTAAGGCATATGGTGCCTGGCTGTTAACCCAGAATGCACATTTCTTGACGCTGATGAGCTGGATTTGGATGCATTAGCATTTGAGAGGTGGCAGTGAAGTGGAAAAATGCCATTTGCTGCATAATGTCCTTAAACGTGTTGCTGCATGGAGAAAAGGTAATGTTTAGACATCACTTGTAATGCAACTTACATTAAGTCGCGTCCTTAAACCTCGAACCGATGTAAGGCTGAGGATGCAGTCATGCACAAAACGGTTCGCTGAACTACGAAGTAAAAATTCTCTTTCCCGCCATCATGACGGCGCTGATGGTCTAAGATGCTACCGGGTTTCGTTCTCAAAACCACACGTCCGCCTAACCACCACGCGTTAAGACGGGGGAGAAATACGTTATAATGGAAAAATACACAAGCAAAGAAACGAGGTCCTTAACCTGACTTTCTGTCTAATAATGAGGATCGTGAGATAAAGAGAATAAAAATAATACTAATAATTCTCAAAGTAATTTGAACTGACAAAAGGAAACGACGGCGTGTGATAACCTCTAGCGTACGTAGGTGGTGTTATCTCCGTAAGTTTATCGGGAGTCTTGACGCCCTTGCTGAGGCATTGGGGGGAAAGAAATCATAACGGATTATCTTACCATTGTTTTGAAAACATAGGAAAAATTTTAATGAGCAACAGCATAGGTTATTAACATGATGGTCAATGCAACCATACACATTTGCCCGCCACGTTTATTATTATTGTTATTATTATTATTGGAACAAGTGTACACTCTACATGCTCATTTGTGCAATAAGCAAACCAGTTAATCATGTGGCAGCAGAGCAGCGCATAAAATCATACAGGTTCAAGGGCAAGAGAATAGTGGAAATGTGATCAAACAGGCTAGCTGGAGTATTTTCGTTAAAAAAAAAAAAAAAAAAAAAACTTTAGGAGTTTATTCATTATGCTGTGAAAAGCAAAAACGTCGTGATCCTTGACATGTGTGGGCTAAATGTAAATCTAAGCGCTGGACACGGCACTTTTTCTATAGGAAAAAATTCTGCTGGTGAGATGTTCATCGTCAACAGACAAAGTTAGTTCTGGCCCGCTAGCGTTATATTAGCACCGATGAGTTCACGAGGTTAACAAGACTGTAACTTTTAAAAATCATAATTATTATTATTATTATTATTATTATTATTATTATTATTATAAAATAAAGTCACTGTACTCCAAAAGCACAAGAATAAGTTAGGTTAAGCCTTTATAGCTGATGAGATGTTCATCGTCAACAGACAAAGTTAGTTCTGGCCCGCTAGCGTTATATTAGCACGGATGAGTTCAGATATAGTAGCATGCAGCACCAGCAGTGTCCTGTCCCAGTTCTTTCTGCTAGTATATCATGATACAGTAGTATAATGTAGTCTGTATCCTGCCTTATGTTCTGTCTACACAGGAATGTCGGTAGTGTCCACTATATTCCATAAAAGAGGTTTCATGCTTCTATTTGATCTAAACGCACCAATGTTCAAGAACAGAACTATGGAAGATATATGAGAAATATGGACATTATCTTCTTACTCCATACAGTACAATATAATAGAACTGCAATGATGGCATGTCTGTACACTGAAGATATTTTGGCGGGACGCAAGATGAGTAATAGACCACATCAAGATGGTTTTGGGGATTTTTGCCTGTTTGGTTGTGCACACATCACGAAAAAACTACTGAACACATTTTAATAGGGTTTTGGCAGGTCTAGTTAACTGAGTTTAAGGTTACATATAGGCTTCGCTTCATCGCGATCGGCCAACAGGAAGAGAAGATATGCTACTTTGAAATTTAAATAGAAAATCTCTTATATAATAAAAAAAAAAAGAAGAAGAAGAAAAAAAAAAGGAAAATCGACCTTAGAAAGATCAATAGTTCTCAAAATTCAATAGATGCTGCTGTATGTATTTTTTTATACGAGCTACAAGATGAGTGTACAATTAAATTCCACGCCAACGGAGTCACGGGCACATCTGGAAGAATGCAGAAGAATGACAGTGTATCTCCTGTAGTGATGGGCTGTTCATGAACGAGTCTTTAACGTGACTCAGAAGAACGAGTTGTCTCGGGGAGTGATTCGTTCATTTTCTACTGGACGCGCGTGCGCAAATCATCGCAAAACCTACGTAGGTTATGGACAGGAAACAGAAACGAGTCGTTCTTCGAGTCTTCTAGTCTGAATCGTTCGTTCTTTTGTCACGTAGACGCTATCCAGTGCAATCGATTCAAAAGAACGAACGATTTGAACCAGAAGACTCATGAGGAAAAAACTTTCAATTCTGTTTCCTGTGTAATGCACTGCATAGCGTCTACGAGAGTCACGTGACAAAAGAACGAACGACTCGGACCAGAAGATATGACGGTGAGCTGCTCATTCTGTTTATTATAATATGCCCTTAGTTGCATTGTAATATTTTCATTACTGGACAAAACGTGCATATGTAGACGTGTTGGGGGCCTGTTTCTTGAAAACTCAAAAGAAGATTAGTTCATTTTGATGAACGAGATTCGAAGAACGGGTCACTAAAATGATCCAAACTTCCCATCATTAATGTGCTGCAGTTCATATACTGTACACCGATCAGCATGTAACAATAACACCCAAAACGTCAATACTGGCTGCGATAGAAAGGTACCAGAAGATCCAGTGCACCACAGCCACCACCTCTGCGCATGTGACCCAGCAGGCAAGAAGCCCAAACTCGCCGACCCGGCCTCCAAATGCACCGGATCCAAAACCGATCCAGGACCAAAACCGGGCAGACAAGTCTGACCCATAGAGGATGCACCCTCCGCAATCCACAACACACAAAGCATCCGCCACTAACTTCCTGCATGCGAGAAACCACGGCACACCCTCGGAGGTCATGTGGGGTCGTGCCACAGCTGAGGGGCCACCAACAGTATCGTACAATGGGATGGATGGTACGACGCATGGTACAAAGGAAACCTGCACAATACTGGGCATTGTAATGTTCTAGCCGATCAGCGTTGATCACTTGGGGATCAGAATCGACCCCAGTTTGCTTTAAAAGATACAAAGTGCCCTTTTTGTAAGTGCTGGCTTCTTACTTCAACCTTATGTAACAGATATATATATATACGTCAGGAGGTTCCTCTAAAGTCCGAACAGCACTGCTTTGTGATTTGTGCCCAGAAGTCCCCAGCTCTAAACAACTAAACCTTAAACTTTTCCATTGGGAAAAACGCTGTCTGAAAATATTCCTAATATATCAAACACACACACACTAAGACTGCATCAATAAGCAGGAACCCATTATAATCAGTCAACCCCATGGTGTCACGCAGGATCAATATTAATTTCCTTCCTGCTCCAACAGGTGCTGAGAAATGGTGTGTGTGTGTGTGTGTGTGTGTGTGTGTGTGTGTGTGTGTGTGAGGAATGCTCTACAAGTCTGAAGAGAAGTAGGGTCTCGTTGCAGCTCTTTGCAAATTGCTAGTCTGTCTCTTGCCGCTGCCGAATCCCTGCCCTTTCTGCTCTCCCCTACAATCAAGGTGATGATGAAAGAGCAACGCGCCAAGAAGAGACGCGACTGGACGCGGTCCTGCCGAGAGGTCTGCCCTCCGGGCGCGCATCCCGCTGGCGCATTACGCATGCTGGAGGATGTGGATGAAAGAGAAAAGGAAGAGGAGGAGGAGGAGGAGGAGGAGGAGGAGGACAAGAGAAGAGTGAGGAAGGAGAACAGCTAACAGAGACGCCTTTTGTTTTTTTTTTGTTTTTTTGTCTTTTGAAGTGGGTGGCATTTTCGCTGAGGAATTTCACAGGCTATTAAGGGCTAGCGATATTAAGCAATTTTGCTCTCCAAACACTACACTGATATAGCTGTCTGAGGCTCACAAACACCTGAAGATGTGAGCTGAATAACAAAAGGGACTCCAGCTAAATGAACAATAAGCACTTAATTATATAATCAGAGTCAAACTGTGATAAATTCTCCGATTCTTTGGCCAATATGGGTTCGTGCTCATGTCTCCCCCCCCCCCACACTCCCCCCCTCCCCCAGGCAACCTTTAATGCCATAATTAATATTTGAATCCTGGCACAATTGATTGTTTTTTTTTTTTTCTTCTTCTTCTTTTTTCTGTCACGGTGAAGATTTAATCTGCTCACGTTGCCTTGTGGCATAATACCATTAAGATCGCATTGATAGCGTGTGTTTCTCTGAAATTAGATAAACACAGTAGAGCGACGTGACAATGGCATGCTTATAATGAGAGCGGCACGGATCTTTCAAACGATGAAAGGCACGGCATCCTGATGCAAAGTAAATTATCCCCTCCAAAAATGTAGACTTTTACAAGGATAAAAATAAATAAATAAATAAGTGACGGCCGGCTGATCTCCATCAGAATCAGAAGTCCTTTGGTGGGAAAGTGTGAAGGCGAAATACATAAACAAGTATTTAAAATACGATGATGTTAGAGCTGAATAATCAACAGCTGGCTGCTGCGATGTGATCCAAATCTACATACGCCGTATCGAATCTGCCAATACTGACATGTTTTTCCTTGTTAAACTTTTATAAAACCCTTAAATTTTTTTTTTTTTTTTTAATTTAAAGTTGTGGAACGTCTGCGAAAGCAAACTTAGTGCCTGTTATCACATTACGGCAGCTATACACAGTCATTTCCTCACCATGCCTCTCTTTCTTTTTTTTTTATCTCCCCTGAATAAATAAATAAATAACTACAGACCAAAAACTGCAGCCGAGAAACAGCCCAAGAAAAAAAAGAAAGAAAGAAAAAAAAAACCCCTGAGAAATGTCCCTGTATGAAAAACATTTAAAGTTTTCCCTGTGACGGTTACAACCGCTGACACTGAAGCCTCTTTCCATACAGTACTGTACATCCCACATGAACGTCTCCTTATGGGAAAAAAAAAAAAAAAACGTTCACGATTTTTAGTTTGTTCACGTAGACCATCGGCTGTACAAGTCCCCGTTTAAGTTGTTATCAGAGAAACGACTGCGTATTAGAATGTATGAGAATGTGTCAAGGATGCTGTTACTTGTACATAGAAGCAAGCATCACTTTCTCTCTGTCGGGTGGCAGAGACGGCGGCGGCGGCGGCGGTAGGTATACGGTGTATCATTCGGGAGACAGGCAAACAGATGCGAAAAGAAGCAAGGGTCATGTGATGAGCAAGCAGAGTTAGCAGAGTAAACAATGCCAGAGTCCCCCAAAAACATGCAAATAAAAAGAACACTTCATGCATGAGGGGAAAGAAAACAAGACTTGTGCGCAGTGTAGATTCTCCAAATTGTACGATGGTTCATTTTGAGCGAGCAATCTGATTGGACGAGAGGCATTTCACGAGTGGTGATAATAGACATAACGGCACGTGGGGTATTTACAGTAACTACCCATTAGTGATGGGAAGTTTGAATCATCTTAGTGACTCGGTTCTTTGAATCTCGTTCATCAAAATGCACGAATCTTTTTTAGAGTCATTTAGTTCATTTCATTCTTTTGACCAGAAATAAAATAAAATGTTACATTTTTAATAAACAGACCACATACACACATTTTGGCTATAGTTCCAGTAATGAAAGTATTACAATGGCGCAGTGGTTAAAGTTCTCGCCCTATCATCCGGAGATCGCTAGTTCGAATCCCGGGTGGTGCTGTAACCTCTCGCAGCCGGAGGTCTAGAGAGAGCTGATTGGCCGAGCTCTCTCAGAGGGGAGGGATGAGAGGTACTTAGTGCTCCCACATTAATCACGGCTCTACAGCCAGTCAGGGGCGTCTGTGAGCTCGCGCAGCGGAGGGAGCGGATAGCGCTGTCCTCCGAGTGTGTTGCGCTGCCCCCAACGGTGCGCGAGCGAGCAGTTCGAAAAAGATGCGGTCGGCTGGCGTCACGTGGTTCGGAGGAAACACGTGATAGTCTTCGGTCCTCCCGGCTGAGTGGTAGTAGTAGCCTTAATGTGGGAGCCCCCTAGTGACGGGGAGGATTTGGACACGACTAAATTAGGGAGAAAATCGGGGAAAAATCCCCCCCCCCCCAAAAAAAGAAAGTATTACAATGCAGCTAAGGACATATTATGATAAACAGAATGAGCAGCTCACCATCATATCTTCTAGTCCGAGTCGTTTAAAACCTGCTAATTATACCACCTGTAAGTCGACAGCTCAGACAGTCACGGTTAGTTAGTTCCACCAGGTGCAGATGTGTGGAGTTATGTGTTGGTGGAGTAAAATATCTAGTTTAATAAACATCTGTTGTTTGTGGGAGGACAATGTACACTTTATTGCCAAGAGTATTCGCTCGCCTGCATTAACATGCATATGAACTTGGGTAACGTCCAATTCTCAATCCATAGGGTTTAATATGATGTTGGACTATATCGTACATTCTTCCAGAAGTGCATTTGTGAGGTCAGGCACTGATGTTGGACGGAAAAAGTCTGGCTCACAGCCTCCGCTCTAATTCATCCCAAAGGTGTTCTATCGGGTTGAGGTGCAGGCCAGTCAAGTTCTTCCACACCAAACTCGCTCATCCATGTCTTTATGGAGCTTGCTTTGTTGTGCACTGGTGTTGGTGTCATGTTGGAACTGCTGTAGGCCAACATCATATTAAACCCTATGGACTAAGAATCGGATGTTACTCAAGTTCATATGCATGTGAATGCAGGCGAGTGAATACTTTTGGCAATACAGTGGAATCTCGGAGTGTTCCGCAAGACGAGCAAGGAATTTAAATAAATTTTGACTTGGAAACCGAGCAAAAGTCTTGGTTTACGAGTACAGAGTATCATGTATCACGCGTGCACCTCTTATTTTGACACAGAGTGTCACATGATCACAGCTAAGCCAATGATTTTCCTCCTTCATTTGTTTTTTTTTTTTTTTTTTACTTTCCAGCAGTGAAAGAAGTGTCATTAGAGAGATTTTTTTTCCCCCTTAAAACATTGTTTCTGTTGTGTGTGTTTGTTGTTAAACTTAAAAAGCGAGGTGGGGGGAGGAGGTTTACTGTGTAAGACGAGGCGAGGGAAGAGGCTAATTCCACACACACACCTTTTGTTAAGGTGAAGTGCAGGTTAATTAGTTTTATTTTTACTTTATATATTGTATTAATTATTTTTATGTATTTATTGTTTTTGGTCTGTGGAACAAATAATTTGAGTTTTCATTATTTCTTATGGGAAATTTTGATTTGGTTTACGAGTGTTTTGGAATACGAGCCCACTTCCGGGACGAATTATGCTCGTACTTCAAGGTTCCACTGTGTACTGTAGTAAACTGTAGTGTTTCACTCAAGGGTGTGCTGTTGTACTGAATATCAGCACAGCTGTGATATTTTCGCAACTACAGTCTACAGAGCCATCACAGCCATGCTGATATTCGGTACGACAGCACTCCCTCTCTTGTGATACTGCGTAATCGTATGTCTGTATGTAAATGGTTTATATAGTGTGTGTGTGTGTGTGTGTGTGTGTGTGTGTGTGTGTGTGTGTGTCTCTGTGTGTGCATGATCAATGTGTAATTGAGTCAAACTGTGCAAGCGGTTAATTATTAGTTGAGCTGGAGGATGAAGTGGAGCATGTGTGATGGAAGAGTAGTGGATGTTTGTAGACCACGAGGCAAACTGCAGACCGGAGTTTAACATCAATTCTGACATGAAACTAACTGATGCTTTATAAAACTGTTTTTTTTATTTTTTATTTTTTATATTGTCGTTCCTCTTGTTCTTTTCATGCAACAACCAGAGATGACGACGCGACTCCACTATTAAGGTGCAAAGATCCATCATAAAGTAATTTCACGAGCGCCTCTATTTATACAAGTTTACCGTGACACAAATAATTACCTCCGTATGACCTTCCTTCAGTCTTTTATTTTTTTAAGCCTTACCCACGCTGGAATGAATTATACCCACCTTCAGATAACGCGTACTTATCCGTGCCTCTCCAGCTGCGCTGCCATCCGTAGACGGTGTGTTTCGACGAGAGGTGTATTCTTACTTTACTCATTGTCATTCATTGACAGGTCTATAATTAAGGTCTATGTGGAAGATGTGTCATTTAGAAAGACATCATTTAGAACAATACTTGTTCCATAAAACAAACACATCTTCCAAATAAATATTTTACATGGTTCACTAAATTTTCTTTCTTCTTTTTTTTCCCCCACACAATCTCAGGAGTAGGACAGCTACATATTTAGTTGTTTTTATGATAACAAGTGTCGAGATAACTAAATGATGGTTCTCATTTTGTGAAATTTATTTACCAGGCTTGCAGATATGCTCTATTTCAATTAAAGATAGCACTGAATTGTGTCCCTGAAACAAATATAACATTTCTTTTTAGCATTTAAGGCTTAAGTAATGAATGAATTAAAGTTCATACCTGTATATTGAGCGCCTATAATCAGGAATTTGCCGAGCCTCGGGTGCTACGGGTTGCAGGATGGGATCCCCATGGAATGGACTTGCTTGTCTCATCCCATGGGTGCTTGATCAGATTGGGATCTGTGAAGTTTGGAGGCCGGAGCCGACAGACCTTGGGCTCTTCGCATGAACTTTTCTCAGCAATTTGTGGGATTTGTGTGCGATTGAGCCAGATGGGCTGGTCTTTAGTCCCCCGGGGGCATCTCTGAGGTTTGGGTGCCTATGGTGCTGCCACCAGTTTACTCAGTATACGAATTTCATCCGTGCCTGCGTCGAGTTCTTATTGTAAAACGCATTTTCCCATAGGAAATAATGTAAATGCATATAATCCGTTCCAGCCACCCGAAAATATTACCAATATTTCCAACACTATACTCATACTTTTGCATATAACGACAAACAAAACATTTGAAAAAAGACATGTAAATAAAATAAAATATGAAATAAATAAGACATTTAACCTCACTTAACCTTAATTTATGATTCTTCTTGGCACCGACTGCTTTAAAACCCAAACTGAAGTGATTCTGTTTTCTTCTTGCTAACATTCTTGGGACCCCGTGGTGCTACAGTACGTCTTCACTGTACCTAGCAGAAAGCCACAAAAACAATACCTAAACTCGCTTCGCTTGGCTTTCCACTGATGCAACAAGTTTTGAACGGCTACCGGACGTACTCGCAACTTAGTTAGCGTTTAGTTCGGGTCACTTCGGTCGCCCGTATCCTGAAAATGCCTCACATGCCCAGGCTGATTTCTTTAAAAGTTTCTTGACTTTTCTGTACTCGATCATCAACATTATTCAACTCACTTGGTGGTGTTGATGTTACGACTGATCGCTGTTTGTGTGCAGTTACAGTAATTAGAGATGTAACCCCCCCCCCCCACACACACACACACACACACACCTCCCCCCCATACCTTTTCATTCTGCCCTGAACAGGTTCTGTCAAAGGATGTGAGAGAGAGAGAGAGAGAGAGAGAGATTTTCGCCATCTACTCCTGGGTGATTTTCTCTCTATTAATCTCCATTAATTCAAATGAATGTTTGAGTAACAAGTTTAAACCAGCACGAAAGAAAAAAAACAGCCCTCACACTTTGCAAAAGTAGACCGCACGTACCTGTACACTTTGCGGCTGATGTAAAAGTGAGTCTCGCATTTTAAGGCTCTGCGTCAACACAAACAACACAAACTACCTCGACCGAAATAGCAAAAGCTCACAAACATAGTGTGTAATATAAAATACACGGTCTTATCATTTACCAGTGATACTGTAGCAGCACCCGGTGCTTTTATGATTGTGGTACTCCAGTGTACTTGCAGTTTGTCTCTCTCTTTCTGCCATAATCTTATAGCACTTTTCCTCCAGACCGTGTGGCACGCCACAGCTATGCATTATTACCCATAATCCTCAACAAAATTGCTATTTCCCCTGCCAGACGAGCCATCCCTTACTTATGTACCCATCATGTATTGGGTTAGTCTTCTCGCCCACATACCGTGCAATCTGAACCGGGACTTAAGTAAGGGTGGAAATAAAAACAGTACATACCTTCAAATGGCCGAAACACGCTGGAACAAAACTGTCTCAGATTAATGTCCTGGGCCGGAATTACTTCTGTACCAGGAAGCAGGACTTTCTGCAAAAGTTTTTCACTCTTTTTAAAAGCCCTTATTGTTCCAGTGGATTTAATATTCTACCAGAATTAAAGACGAATTTAATGTTGTGGATCATGTTTGTATTGATTTGCCTACAGGAATGTTTTCATATCGTTATTTAGATTGATCTTAGATTCCCTTCCCATAGACAGACGATTATATCTGCCCTTTAACAGTTCGAATAATGGCTACATTTTTGGGCCAAATGGAATTTGTATCTTGTATACGGCCAAAACACAACATTGATGCTGATTATTATTATTATTATTTTTTATGTCATAAAAGCTACTTCTGAAGTTTATGCAACAATGAAGTGACCAATCTTGCTTTAAAAAAAAAAATAAATAAATAAAAAAAAATCAAGTTGCTAACTTCAGCCGTTTTGGAGATACCCATACTGTAGATGATTTTTCAGAGTTATACTGTCTCGCTTCAAATAATAATCATTTAAAATGAAAATTATTCACATTTCTTAATGAGAATTGATACCAAAGTTGGTGCACGCTTCTAGAAGAAATTGATTCTTAAATTGAAGCATTTCGTGCAAAATTAAATTCGTTTTTTTCCCCAAATGACCAACAGTGGTTTTGTTTGAACAGTCCAAATTAGACACACACCTTATGTTATGTTGCTCACACTACGTAAAAGGGCATGAAATTATATTTAGCACTATTATTTTTTTTATCTGATGAAAATATAATTGCGTATGCATATTTACGAAAAACAAAGCATGGATCGAGAGACATGCAAGAAGCATTAAGTATTATTATAAATGGGTGTTATATGACCGTATCTGAAAATTGTTTTTTTTTAGCACCGATACCATGTTTTGGCCATTACAGTGGAAACCTCGGATTGCGAGTAATGCGGTTTGCGAGTGTTCTGCAAGACGAGCAAAGATTTTTAATAAATTTTGCCTTGAAAAACGAGCAAGTCTCGTTTGGGACCGAATATCATGTTTCACGCATGCGCTTATTGTTTTCACAACTGAGCCAATGATTTTTCTCTCTCTTGCGCTGTGGAATTGTGGGTAATCGTCTCCCCTGCTGGATCTTAGTGCTCGTCTCTCATTGGTATAATCAGCCTGTACTGTTTACTATAATACATGTGTGTGTGCGCGTGTATAAAGCAAAAGCAAGTCTCATTAGAGAGTTTAAAGATCCATTAGCTCCTTCTCTGTATCAGCCTGTAATGTGTGCATGCGCGTAATTTGGCACCGTGCCCCTTAACACACTCTCTTTCTCTCTCTCTCTTAGTGCAGGCGCTGTGTGTGTGTGAAGGAGCACGGTGTCAAATTACGCGCGCGCACACACAGGCTGATACAAAGAAGGAGCAAATGGATCTCTCGGCTTCACACACACACACACACACATACACACACACACAGCGCATGCGCGCATAAATGGAAACACTTATCTGTCGGGATTTACTTTTACTTTTTTTTAAAGCTAAAGTGCAGGCTAATTTGTTTTATGCTTACTTCATATATTGTATTAATTATTTTATGTATTTATTTTTTTTGGGCTGTGGAATAAATAATTTGAGTTTCCATTATTTCTTATGGGAAAATTCGACTTGGTTTACGAGTGTTTTGGAATACAGGCCCACTTCCGGAATGAATTATGCTCGTAATCCAAGGTTCCACTGTATTATTTATTTATTTACAGCCATAACATTAAAACCAATGACACATGATGTGAATAACTTTTCTTGTTTCATTAAGCACATGATGAGGAGTCAGATAAATTAGCAAGCAGGTAAGCGGTCAATTGATGTGTTGGAAGCAGAAAAAGGATCTGTGCGACTTTGACAAGGTCCAGATTGTAATGGCTTAGCACTTTGGGCAGAGCATCTCCAAATGTGAAAATGCTGAATAAAACTGAATGCTCCCTACAGTATGATAGAAAGGTGCATTATGATACAGTATGTACAGTCATGGCCAAAAGTTTTGAGAATTACATAAATATTGGCAATTGGAAAAGTTGCTGCTTAAGTTTTTATAATAGCAATTTGCATAAACTCCAGAATGTTATGAAGAGTGATCAGATGAATTGCATAGTCCTTCTTTGCCATGAAAATTAACTTAATCCTGAAAAAAAACGTCCCACTGCATTTCATTGCTGTCATTAAAGGAGCTGCTGAGATCATTTCAGTAATCGTCTTGTTAACTCAGGTGAGAATGTTGACGAGCACAAGGCTGGAGATCATTATGTCAGGCTGATTGGGTTAGAATGGCAGACCTGACATGTTAAAAGGACGGTGATGCTTGAAATCATTGTTCTTTCATTGGTAACCATGGTGACCTGCAAAGAAACGCATGCAGCCATCATTGCGTTGTATAAAAATGGCTTCACAGGTGAGGATATTGTGGCTACTAAGATTGCACCTAAATCAACAATTTATAGGATCATCAAGAACTTCGAGGAAAGAGGTTCAATTCTTGTTAAGAAGGCTTCAGGGCGTCCAAGAAAGTCCAGCAAGCGCCAGGATCTTCTCCTAAAGACGATTCAGCTGCGGGATCGGAGTGCCACCAGTGCAGAGCTGCTCAGGAATGGCAGCAGGCAGGTGTGAGCGCATCTGCACACACAGTGAGGCCAAGACTTTTGGAAGATGGCCTGGAGTCAAAAAGGGCAGAAAAGAAGCCACTTCTCTCCAAAAAAAACATCAGGGACAGATTGATCTTCTGCAGAAAGTATGTTGAATGGACTGCTGAGGACTGGGGCAAAGTCATATTCTCGGATGAAGCCTCGGATGAAGCCTCTTTCCGATTGTTTGGGGCATCTGGAAAAAGGCTTGTCCGGAGAAGAAAAGGTGACGCTACCATCAGTCCTGTGTCTTGCCAACAGTAAAGCATCCTGAGACCATTCATGTGTGGGGTTGCTTCTCATCCAAGGAAGTGGGCTCACTCACAATTCTGACCAAAAACACAGCCATGAATAACGAATGGTACCAAAACACCCTCCAACAGCAACTTCTTCCAATAATCCAGTTTGGTGAAGAACAATGCATTTTCCAGCACGATGGAGCACCGTGCCATAAGGCAAAAGTGATAACTAAGTGGCTCGGGGAACAAAACGTTGAAATTTTGGGTCCATGGCCTGGAAACTCCCCAGATCTTAATCCCATTGAGAACTTGTGGTCAATCCTCAAGAGGCGGGTGGACAAACAAAAACCCACTAATTCTGACAAACTCCAAGAAGTGATTATGAAAGAATGGGTTGCTATCAGTCAGGATTTGGGCCAGAAGTTGATTGAGAGCAGCCCAGTCGAATTGCAGAGGTCCTGAAAAAGAAGCGCCAACACTGCAAATACTGACTCTTTGCATAAATGTCATGTAATTGTCGATAAAAGCCTTTGAAACGTATGAAGTGCTTGTAATTATATTTCAGTACATCACAGAAACAACTGAAACAAAGATCTAAAAGCAGTTTAGCAGCAAACTTTGTGAAAACTAATATTTGTGTCATTCTCAAAACTTTTGGCCACGACTGTACAGTATGATAGCCACAAACCAGTGAGAGTCCCCGTGCTCACACACGTCCACCAAGGGAGGCGCCAACAAGATGTAAGTGGGAAGAGTCAAGCCAGTAGAGGCCAGTGTGATGCTCTGGGCAGTGTTCTGCTAGAAACGCTTAAGACCTGGCAACACCTACTGAACATAGTTGAAGACCAAGTACATCCCTCCAAGGCCACAGTATATTTCAGCCTCTTTCATCAGAATACTGCAATGCACACTGAACAGGAATGGTTTGAGGAACGTGCCAAAGTCAAACAACTTCCAAAATTTTGACATTCTGGAGAAACAACACCATGGGGATGTAACTGCAATTCATGTAGGTCCCACCTTCAGAGGTTTTACAGAGTCCAAGCCTCACCAGGTCTGAGATTTTCAGGAAGTACAACGAGACCCTACTCAATATCGGGCAGGTGGTTTTATTGTTGCGTCTGATCACTGGAGGTCCATCAAGTCACTATCCAAAACACACACACAAAAAAAAAAATATATATATATATATATATATATATATATATATATATATATATATATATGTACAGTGGAACCTCGGATTGCGATTAACTCGGTTTACAAGTGTTCCGCAAGACGAGCAAAGATTTTTAATGAATTTTGACTTGAAAAACGAGCATGTCTTTGCTTTATGAATTCCACACACACACACAAATACGAGCAAAGATTTTTAATGAATTTTGACTTGAAAAACGAGCATGTCTTTGCTTTATGAATTCCACACACACACACAAATACACGACGCCTGCGCACACAAACAGAAACACTTATCTGTTGAGATTTATTTGAACTTTTTTTAAAGGTAAACTGCAGATTAATTTGTTTTATTTTTACTTTATATATTGTATTAATTATTTTTATGTATTTATTTTTTTGGGCTGTGGAACGAATTATTTGAGTTTTCATTATTTCTTATGGGAAGATCTGATTTGGTTTACAAGTGTTTTGGAATACGAGCCCGCTTCTGGAACGAATTATGGTCAAAATCCAAGGTTCCATATGATAATAATACAATATACACCATACTATATTTCTTTTCCTGAAGTGTGTATAAATTTTTCATTCTGGAGAAACAACACCATGGGGATGTAACTGCAATTCATGTAGGTCCCACCTTCAGAGGTTTTACAGAGTCCAAGCCTCACCAGGTCTGAGATTTTCAGGAAGTACAACGAGACCCTACTCAATATCGGGCAGGTGGTTTTATTGTTGCGTCTGATCACTGGATGCCCATCAAGTCACTATCCAAAAAACTACTTCCATTTTCACATGCAGATTCATACCATGGGAATGTAACACACACTCTACCAGAATACACACACATGTTTTTGCCGTGTTGCGGCGAGACACGCTGCTGGATAGCGAAGTGTGATTACACTCATTTGTGATCGATTGATGGAAACTC
The DNA here is from genome assembly GCA_013621035.1 of Clarias magur. Taxonomy (NCBI): domain Eukaryota; kingdom Metazoa; phylum Chordata; class Actinopteri; order Siluriformes; family Clariidae; genus Clarias; species Clarias magur. The sequence goes on along the minus strand of QNUK01000272.1, from coordinate 185,377 downwards.
AGACTGGAAGGCGCAGAACTGTTGTTGTTTTTTTTGACTCACATGAAATTCTTTGAATGAAAACATCAGTCTGTGTTAATGTGGAGAAAGCAATAACGACGGCGCTCATCCGTCTGAGATCATAAATCCGGCCCCTGCTACTAAATTAGTGCTGATTTCCCTCCCAACGTTTCTAAGCACTAAATCTCATGTCTGGAGAATGAGCGTTGGTTGTTTCCTGTAAATCCAATTCAGAACTCGATCCAACTCAAATTCTAATTAAACACCCTGTGACGACGCTGATGAGGATGCAGCCGACAAAGACGTTATCTTATCGCCGTTATTGCGCAGCGGTTTCACTTTCATGCGAGCACATCAACGTAGCTGCATCTGAAAAC
>QNUK01000272.1:35000-182500 GCA_013621035.1 Clarias magur | reverse complement strand
ACAGATGAGTTTTAAGTTTAGATTTAAATGTGACTGATGTTTTAGCACATCTGATCAAAGCTGTGCCACTTTGTTGGTTGTACAAAAGAACACAAAAATCTCTTTTTACTCCCATCATCTGAGAAAGTAAAGACTCAATCAAGGTCATTTATGGGAAAAAACAAACAAACAAACAAACAAACAAACAAACAAACAAACAAATCGAAGGTGGTGGGGGGTAGAAATGTTCCCCCAGGTCGCCTCCATGAAATTTCTGTTTCACATCGGACTACTTTCTCAATGCTGAATTCACTTGAATTCAAAAATGAAGCTCAAGAGCAATCGATTCTCGAACTATTTTAAAGTTAATTCACTTCTTGTTCAAGTCAGACAGTTGACCAGCATTACTGCGCAGCGAATGTAGTAAATTGTAGCCATTCATCAGGCCAGAAATGATGGAATCATGAAATAATGTATCAGAATGAACATGTCTGGGATACGTTTAAAGCCAGTTTTATTAGAGCAGAAGTTTGAACGGTGGTAACTTGTTACATGTTGTAACATTTAAAGTAAACATCACAGTCTGAGTTACGAGCTTGTGAACCTGAGCAGGCGTTTATTACGGAGGAATGAATGGACGCTGTTAATGGTAAAGGTACAACGCATGTGCGCTTGTTTGACATCAGATCACAAGATCTTTTCAGACTGTATATTCAATAATCCGTTCTATCCCTAATTCTGCTCTACGTTGGCGATACACCCGGGTATTACTGCTTCAGCTGATATAGAGCACAATATGCGCTTACATACACCACATGCAATAAACCCAGCTGTCTTTAACCTATAGAGGAATCGTAATACTGCGGCTCAACAGTCTGTAAAACCCAGAATTCAACATTCGGTGACATTGTTGTCTGGAAACAGCTCCAGATGAACAGGGAGACGAGACTCTCCAAGTCAACGTGAGAAGAAATTAGAGCATCACGACAGCATGTGATTGGGGGATTGCAATGTAAAGGGTAATCAATTTATTTATTTATTTTTTTGTGGTTTGTTTTTCACATTGCATATTACTCCCAAAGAATACATATTGGAAGATAAAAAAATGTCATTCAATCAAACGCCAAAATTGTGTTAGTTTCATTCAATTTCAATAATTATTAGATATTCAGAAAAACAAACGTGACGATTGAATAAGTCTTGCTGTTTTTGTCTAATGTGCAAGTGTGATGTGTCTGAGAAATTTGAACGCTCCACTCAATAGGCCATGCTAAGCGCGCACACACACACACACACACACACACACACACACACACACACACACACACACACACACACACACACACACACACACACACACACACACACACACACACACACACACACACACACACACACACTGGATTGCACACAACAAAGGCTGGTTCATCTCCAGACCGGTTGTGAGGACGCATGTGACGAGCTGGTCTGATATGTTGTTTATTTTCTATTTTTATTATCAATTTATCATCAACCACATAAAGAACATGTGTACAATTTGTAGTTATGTTTAATTCTGTGAAGTATCAATTAAAAGTTAGTTTCTGTTAATACAGTACTTTATAGCAGCTATAAACGACCGTTCCCTCACAAGCCTCTCTTTCTGTAAAGGTTGAGAAGACAAAAAAAAAAAAAAAAGAAAAAAAAGAAAAGAAACTGTAAATCCTGAATTTGTTCCAATATCAGAAAATGTCAAATTTCAGTTTTGGCTTTTATTATAAGACCCTGACCCTGGACCCTCTTCCAAATAGTAGAGAAATTTCAGCATTTTTTTTTTTTTTTTAGCATTTCATGCGGATCATCAACCAAACGAATCACTGTGTAAGTTGTTACAATGAAAATAATAATAATAATAATAATAATAATAATAATAATAATAATATTTCCTGGAGAAACTGTGAAATGGGGTACATGGTGCATCAGCAAAACGATGGAAACAGTTGTTTTGAAGGCCAAAAGTTGTGTTTGTTTGTTTGTGTGTGTGTGTGTGTGTGTGTTTGAGGATGGAGGGAGTGTGGTTTGACCCGGTTGTCGTGGCAACGGCTCTAGCTGCAAAGCCGAACCTGATATCTTGCATTACCTTAAGAGGGAAATTGCCTGTGCTGCTTCTCTGTCGGATATATCGGAAACAGTTAGTACTACGGTGTTCTCTTTCAGTCATTCAGGAGACCCAGATGTTACTGAGTGAATTCTTCTCCAGGCTTCCTGAAGGACCTCTCATTTTTGGCACGTTGTCGTCTCTCATAATCACGCCAGTCCCTGTACCTGAGCCATGTCGGAGGAATGTCTTTTAGTTTGTCAAGGATTAAAAAAACAAACAAAACAAAAAAAACATACACTTTTATGGATAAATGTCCTGAGCCAGTGAGAAACAGGTGCAGATGATGAGAGATGATCAGGAGGTGATTATTATACTACATTATAATGCTGAGGGGTTGGAACAGACGAGAGGGGAAACGAGGTCGCTGCTTACGCTGTTGCATAAACGACCAGGTGTTTGTTTGTTTGTTTTTTGTATCTTTATGCATCATTTCACAGTTGAACATTTCTTTCCAATTCTTGAATTTAATCTAAACAGAATTTAATTAAATGTAATAATAAGTCACAGAATGAGGGCATGCACGCCTCTAGGGGTTTAAATAAACCCTTAAAAGATACAAAAAAAAAAAAAAACCAGGCTGTAACACATTCTCCTGATATCAGTGTTGAAATCTCCATATAATAACACATACGTTTCTCACTAATTTCGCACGCATAAAAGAAGAGAAAGGGCTCGCGAGCTCCTAATCCTAATCTAATCCCTAAACCAACAGTGTAGACTCAGACTCACTAGCAGCGGTCAAGCCAAGGCGTTATTTGCTTTGTCTTCTGAAGATTTCCAAATTGCAGAAACATTATGCAAACATAATTAAACAGAGATCAAATATAGCAGCACGGTCTCGTTCCAATCAAAAAATGATGATAATCAGGAATGACAAAAGGCTTGTACTCGGCGCTGTAAATACACACCAGTAGAAGCATCACCTTCTCAGTTAAAGTGTCCTGCCTTAATGGTATGTAATTAGTCAACTCCTAACTATGTCTTAATTAACACGGACAGCCCCGGGTAATTAGGGCCTTGCTTTCCTTTTATCCACAATATTTAGCATCTTAACCCCCAACCCTCTTTTATGCTGCTAAGTCTCTCTCTCTCTCTTTCTCCCCCCCCCCCCCCCCAGTCAATGTAATTGTCTCTGCAGTCAATAAGCACACTCGAGTAAACTCTCCGGTCCTTGCAGCTTTAGAAGGAGCTGCTCTGCATCATCGTTATAAGTATGTTATGTAAATCAAATAGATTAAAAAAGAAAAAAGAAAAAGGGATCTACTCATAATAATGTGTAAATAAGTGAAGAATAATAACATCTGACCGTACAGAGCTGTCCTTAATTAACTCGGTTATACTTCTGCAAAGAATGAGAAACTAAAACTGTAGAAAGTAAAACAGAAAGAGAGATGCCATCCAGTAATCAGGTGTTGGCAGCACGAACCATCCTTGGCTGGTTGGCTGCTATCTAGGGAAATCATTTAGTCCGAAAGTTAAAGGCCCAGGAGGTCTCAGCCGCAGCATCTGTTGCCTGTTGATAAAGGGTCATTTAGGTCTCAGCTCCCCACCTGCTGCTTCCTCATGCTGCGCTGTAACACCGTAGCTAGTTATATGATGGCACCCGGAAAGTGACAGCAAAGGAGGATGATCCATCTTCAGCTGCATCTATTTACAAACACAAGTATGTATCCCAGCTCATGAGGCGCTCGAACGAAGTTTTGGATTTGGGGAATTTTGTCACAGAAGCGGAACGATCCGATATTGATCCGGTACAGCGGTACCCCGGCCTGCAGATCTAATCCGTCCCGGAGGCAAATTCTTAAGGCGAAAATTTCATATCGTGAAACGCATTGTCCCATAGAAAATAATGTAAATGCGGATAATCCGTTCCAGCCTCCCAAAAAAATTTAACAATATTACCAATTTCCAACACCATAATCATCTTGTTTGCACATAAGACCAATCAAAAACATTTAGAAAAGACATGTAAATGAAGTAAAATATGAAATAACCATTAAGACATTAAACCTCACTTAACAAGATACGTAAATGATGGTTCTCATCTCGTGAAATTTATTTCCCAGGCTTGAAGAAGTACTGTACTCCATTTCACTTAAACGGTCTTGTACATAATAATGCAGACATAATAAACTTATATAACAAAATTTGTACTACAGATAATATGGCGCCTTTGCACAGTACATGTGTATATATATATATATATATATATATATATATATATATATATACACAAATAGGATAAGGAAGAACTAGAACTAGAGGGAACTAGATTGGGATCTGGAAAGTTTGGAGGTCGGGGTGATGACCTTGGACTCTTTGCCCGAATTAACGTTTTTCGTCCAGATCAGGCCAGATGAGTTGACCTTTGATTCTCCCGTGGGCATCTGTGAGGTTTGGGTGCCTATGGTGCTGTCACCAGTTTACTGGTATATACAGCGGTACCTTGGAATTTCGTATTGTTTCCCATAGGAAATGATGTAAATACAGATAATCCACGGAAATTGGTAATATTTTTGGGTGGATGGAACAGATTCAAATATATATATTTTTGATTTCGATTTTACTAATAAACAATAGAAGTCATATATATATATATATATATATATATATATATATATATATATATATATATATATTGTGTTTAAGTCGATCTATAGTATACCTGGAGGTTTTAAGATGTCCTGAAGTTTGACTGCTTTTTCCTTTCTCATCCAAATCTCTCCCCAGCTGCCAGTTGCAGTTACAGGTACAATATGACTTACAGCTCAGGGAATGGAGAAACGCAAGATACTTGACTCTAAAGGCTACGTTTAGGGCCGTCTGAACGCACAGATCGGACGTCTTTCAGTTCGGACCCGAGTTACTTTCACATGCGGTCCTAGATCAGATACCGTACAGATCCGATACGCGATCATGTGACTTAAATGAAAAACGAGCGGATCAGAATTTATGTCACCTTTTGCCTGGAGTCACCAGGGATGTAATCAGGAACGTAAACCGCCAGGAACGTTACAAAACTTAACAACATGGCTTGTTTCGGATTCCAGCTCAGATAGTCATGACTCGACTCGCGCTTGCCAATCAATCACAGACTCAACATCTCACTCCAGGATTCAGCTCATTGACTCGTACCTGATGCTCAGATCTCAAGAGGTGACTTAGACTTCAGCTCAGAGACACACAACTTGACCTGGAAATGCAGCACATAGCCTCGGGATTTGATTCTGACGTACAGCTCAAGAGATTAGAGGCTTTACAGTACCTGGACTCGCAGATCAGAGACACAATACATGACCAAGACTCGCAGCTCAGAGAGTCAAGATTAGTCTCGGATAGCCTCGCAGGGGATCCGAATTGTGTGCCAGTCCCGGTTTTCGTGTGAAATATTCTAAAACATAAGACTGGCATAATGAAACTAGTTTGAGGAGAAGATGTTTTGTTGGTGCCGCAAAGAAAAGAAAAAGAAGAACTGGATGGGGAAAGAAATATTCCTGCATAGGCATAACATCCTGAGGGGTTACACCTGTGTGAAACGCAGTACATATCGAGACTCTAATTAAATTGCAAGGCTGAAGTTGTACGCAGCCTGCACCAATCTCTCGGTGAATAATTTCCTAGCTCCAGGTTTCAGGAAACAAGTCACAACAATGTTCCAAAAGAATAATAATACAACAACAACAATAATAATAATAATAATAATAATAATCATAATAATAATAAGTAAGACAACGTGCTGATAGAACATCTAGTTCTATGATATTGCAAACGCAAGTGGGTCAGTCTGTGACAGTCCCAAAGAACGTTCCGCACTTACAGCACAAAAAGGTTACCGCTGTCTTCTCCCCGCAGACAAAGGCTTTTCCACAGCCTAGAATATAATATGAAATAACCCACCTAAAGGCAGGAAAATGGGACAAACACTGGGTGCTAATCCATCGCATTTAAAAGGAGATTAAGACCTTCTGAATGCTGATCACACAATGTGTGCGAGGAAGCTAAAATGGATTTCATGGCTGCAAAAGAAGCATTTTGATTTGTTTGCCTCTTTGCCAGTTTGAGGGACATGATCCACTTACAGCCCGTACTCAAGCCAGCACCTAGAGAACACTGGATGGCTGCGAGTGAAGATCTTGGAATGCATCGCTCAGTGTATATCCGAACGTACTGTATATTAACAGACAGTTTGCCGTGCCAGACGGGTTACCGTCTGCTCCTTCGTGGAAAGTTTGCATTCGACATTTGAAACAGATTTAGGTCGTGCATTAAACAAGCTTAATAAAGTCAATTAAAAAAATTCTGATGATCCGATATTCTGTTTTTAACTCCTCTTACCCCTGGAAACTTTTTTATTTATTTATTTATTTATTTATTTATTTTCCCCCCCCCCCCCATTTATGGTAACGCACAGTTCTAAGATCCAGGAAGCCCGTTTCCTCTTCTAATGACGTCCAGTATTTCAACTAGACGATTAATACAACTTGTGATTTGCCTCGCAGTTTAAAATAGTGGAGGAGTGATTGATGCTGGCTTTATCATCTGGAACTGGAAATTTTCCAACTCGCAACCTTCCACTTTTCACATTAGGCCGTTCATGGGAACTCAGTCGTCTGAAATCGGAAAGAGAGGAGCTTCAGTGGCCCGTGTCTTCCCATCGGTTTAAAACGAAAGAAAAAAAAAAGAAGAAGAAGAAGAAGAAGAAGTTGTTTGGTTAGTGCTTAACTTAGTTTTTAAAGTTGATTATTTACTGTTTATTACATGGGGTGTTTGGGTTAAATGAAACTTTTGATTGTGCAGAATAACGGAAGACAGTTTTAAGAATAGAAACTCACTTTATTTCTCTATAGAATCCCCTGCTACACTAGTGCTTCTAATATTAACACTGATAATTCCAAAGGGTAGAAAGTTTCCTCAGCGTGACGGAGCCGTGATCGGACTGCCAGTCTGACTCGCGTCTGAAACGCCGGCCTCCCAGGAGCTCCTTTAATGAGCCAAACATGTGGAAATGGCTCGGAGCGAGAGGTCAGGACTGGACGGGGGACGAGTTCCTGTAACGTGCTGGTGGTGTTGGGGAACGAGTGTGTGGACAGTTCCGACAGTTTTCAAGAACCAGGCGTTCCACTCAGTGGATGCTCACGTGAACGACTGCACAGACATACGACCTTCCTTAAAACGTTTGCACCTTTTAAATGTTGTACTGCAGCTAAGAGTCTCATCATCCATCCGTAATGTGCTCCAAGTCTTCTGTAAATGTCAATAGTTTCGATGCCTTCGTTAGGGAGACATTTCATCACAAGTACCGGTTTGACTTAGACGTCCCTCATACACGAAAGGGCAGTTTGGTAAAATACGTAATTAAGTACACTACCGGTCAAAAGTTTGTACACCCCTTCCAACTCCATGCTCGTACCTGATTGTTATTTTTTTCTACACTGTAAAACAATACTGAAGGCGTTTATCCAAAACACACAATAATCTCCTCTGAACAGTTGATATTGAGATGTTTATATCTGCTCCTTCTGCTCTGTAAAGCTTCATAACGCCTCTAATCTGAGGTGCTGCTTGAGGTTAATTGGTGATTTCTGAGGCTGGTGACTCTAAATGATCTTCTCCTCTGCAGCAGAGCTCAGTTTTGGTCTCGCTTTCCTGCGAAGGTCTTCATGAGAGACAGTTTCATCAAACAAGCAAACAAACAAACAAACAAACAAACAAACAAATAAATAAATAAATAAATCTGGAGATCACAGGAATAGAATTTATTCAAATGTATATATATATATATATTTTTTTTACTTTAATGCATGTTAGTGGTCAATTTTGTTACTTTTAAGGTAAAAAGACAAAGAAGAGCACATTCATTATCATCATTGTGAGTCATTAGGAGATGCAAGAACAAGCTTCATTCATTCTTCATTCATAAACATAATACCTGAGCACACAGAATGAAAAACTATTTCTTTATTCAAGAGTAAAAAAGTATTCGGCGAAAAGATACTCAAGTTTCAATCGTAATGTCCGATTTATTTATTTCCATAAGTTATAATAATCATACATTAGTGTGGTGTGTGTCTGTTTCGGCAGATAGAGAAGACACCGCAGTATGAAGCTGTTCTTTTGCAAGTGAAACATGCTTTGTATATGATGCCAAGGGTGCATCGTATTTTTTGGGATGCATAAAAAATGTACAACACCTGTATTGGCGATTAATTCTGCACTGAAATATACTTACATATTCATAGACGGCTAGGACGGATCCACAGGTAGGATGAACTTATAGAACACCGGCCGATTGGTCAAACGGAGTCATGTGATCATTGTTTCTGCGTCTGATTGGTGAAACATGCACACGGAGGCGGGAATCGAACGCGGCTAGGAATCGAACCCTGACCGTGGAGGTGCAAGACGACAGTGCTAACCACTACACCACTGTTCCACCTACAGTATGCGGATTTTCACAATGTTTTGTTGATCTTATGAGCGTACAGATAGTAAAAAAAAAAAAAAAAAAACACCTTTTTACGGAATCATATGATATTTTATACTTATGCTTACGATACTTATACTTATGTTTAAAGAAAGTTCTTTTTGCTATTATCAGGAGAGAGAGAGAGAGAAAAAAAAATGCAAGTGATCCTGCCAGGGGGCCTTTAGTCTTTAGATCAGCTTGGGTGAGTCTGTATTCACTGTAGCCTCAGATGTGATTTCCTGCAGTTGTATTTCGTTTTTCCGGCCTTAAGTACCACTTTGTGCATTCTGCGATGCTTTTCTGCACACCACAGACGTATAGAGTCATTATTCGCGTTTGAGTCAGCACCGACCTCCTGTCCACCCGAACCAGGCTTTCCTGTCGAGTCACCTCTCACAAACATGGGGTTCTAAGGGAGCGATCGTGGCATCGAGTGAAAATCAAATCATACAGCTGCAGTCATTCTTTTAATGGCATTCCCTTTGACATCATAATAAGCATATTTGCATGAATAAAGGCATGCCCCCTAGCCGTGGAGTAAAATGACAGACGAGACCGGAGGTTTATCATTCTGTCAGAGTGCGGCTCTAATTAAAAGTTGTCAAATTCCATGCACAAACAATTACAGGATTCACCAAGGTGACACAACAGCTGAATAATCCGAAATCCAGACGCTCCTTTCTTCCCGGGCTTGGATTAAGGCGTTATCGAGCACGGACTGGAGGAGACTACGGCCTTATGTCCAAGGAATACGCATAGGATCCACGTGGATTTCGTCACATGGCATTAAAGTGTGATTAACGGCCGCGATAAATCCTGGGTTACCAGCAAATCCTAGCAAGAGCCGCGCACCCGTCTGATGACATTCTAATTAAATGCCAAGCAGGAAATGGAGACAACAGGAGATAATCAAGATAAAACCAATTACCCCCACATCAATGGCGTTTCCATATTCAACAATGATAAAAGAAACAACATCCAGGTCACAGGAGACTCAAGCTAGCATGCAATCTTTCGGGGCTATTTCTGTCTGCTTTATAAATAACCAATTAGCAAAGCTAAGCGTCTGACTGTTACCAATCCATCATTCTCTATGGACCATGAAGGTTGAGTTCAACGAAGTGATTAATGAAATCATACAGTCACAAACACGTGACGCCGTCCGTCCGCGGGAGCCGCTAAATAAGCAGCCGAGCCGAAATGAAAGAGGGCCGGGATGGTCTAATTAGGAGGATCTTGGCACAGTCCTGAAGACTGGAGTTTCTGAGTTGTGGCCTCTAAATTCAGGATGACAGGGATTTTATCTCCTCTGCCCTGCACGGCTGTCATATCTGCGCGGCGTAGCCGTGCCACACTCTCATGCTTCAGTGGCATGGTTAATGGGAGCTTTAGCACTCCGATGAGAGATGAGATGCTAGAAGTGGTTGACCATGCTAATGCAATACCGTGGTGAGTTTTCCATTTCCAAGTCTGTGCCTGTGATCTGAAAAATCAGTCTACTCAAGTAGGACTATGTGGAGTAAGTACATCACTTGGCAGCAGATACTGGAAGATAGTGGAAGGCATAAGTATATTATATTTGCCATCTAGAGAATAGGCTATTTTGCCACCCATAAGAAATTTTACTAGGTGTTTTGAACTGTACCATGGTACTTATTTTCTGATATATCATACGATCATAGTGCATGGTTATACCATGCTACAGTTCATACTTTAATACGACAGAACATAGTACTATAGTATAGTACAGTACACATGGTTGTGTCTGGCATGGCACAATGGAAGACCAGCCAGGATACTGACAAAAATATATGTACCATTATGATAATATCTACAGTACGGTATATAGTATGGTACCACTATGTGTATGTAACATTAATTCATTATTATAGTATATATTACCTAGAATACTATGCGCCCCTTTGCCCCTGCGCCCCGTGTTGACCGGGCGCCACTGGTACCAACATATTTATCATAGTAGAGTATATACAAATATATCCTTTTAGATAACTGCTGAATTTGCGGTACCTAACAAGTACAATGGTATTTAGAGTATTTTCATACATTCCACAGTATTACCATGTTACCCACTGAAGTGCTACAGTACCTCCCACGGTATTCACCAAAGAACGGTTGTACATGCCATAGTAATATGATGGTACCCACTGAGGGTAAAAGTATGGTGTTTTATACCTTGTGTGCTGCCACAGTACCAATTGAAGTCCCATAGTATCTACCCTGGTACTCCTGGTACTATAAGGTCCTCTGGTGCCTACCACGGTAATCTCTGAAGTACCACAGTAATACTGTGGTACATACAGTAGAACGATGGTATATACAGTAAGTCCCCTACATACGAACACTCGAGTTACAGCGTTACATGCTCGTGCATGTTCAATCGAAGTTAGATCACACGCCTGGCGTACATTGTCATGTGAGTGCGGCGTGCATCCCCGGATGTCCGGAAGCAGGCGGAAAAGCAACAGCGAATTAAGATTTTTGTGCAGAAGAAGCAGCAAGCAATAATGATGGAGAGAAAAATGACAATAATTGAGAGAATGGAGCGAGGTGAAAAGATGGTCGACATGCATCATTCAATTATTGGCATCATCCTGAACGTGTTTAGCCAATTGTCTTAGTATCCTAGCGCCTAGACAATGTTATTTGGACTTACGAACAAACTGGACTTATGGACGAGCTCTCGGAAAGAAACTCGTTCATATGTTGGGGACTTACTGTACACTGTATGGTGGAGAGAAAGCACATGCCATTCTGGTGAATGTACTGTACAGTAGTGTAAATAAGGACATGAAAAACATTCTCATGAGGTTAAGTACATGTGCCCGAGACACTGTTTGCGTGGAATTTAATTGCACACTCATAAGCATGTTTAAAAATTGTAATTGACAAACATTTTTGTATTTTACCATGAATACTGGGAATGAAGGTGAGCGATCGCGTTTATTAAGTAGATTTCAATTATCACATTCATATAACGTGCTCAATAAGTGTGTTTTAAGAAATGCACAGTGCCGTCTGTTGAATTTTGAGAAGAACTAGTAATTATTATTATTATTTTTTAATTATTTATCCATTTTTAATTTTAAATCAATGTATCTTCTCTTGCTGTGGGCCAATTGCGATGAAACAAAGCCTATGTGTTACCTCAAGCTCGGCCAAATACGCCTGTGAAAACCCCATTAAAATCCATTTCGTAGTTTTTACGTGATGTGTGCACAAACAGACAGACAGACAGACAGACAGACAAAAATTCCAAAAAAAAAAAAAACAACAACATCTCGATGTATTCTATTACTCATCTTACGTCTGCACAAATCATTTCTTCAAATGTTCAGACATGCCAACTTCACAGTTTTATTATAAATGATTGAATATTTTTTTTGTATCTACTTTCAATAGACTCAAGATTTTTTTTTTTTTTTTCGGATTTAAATGCATTATTTTTTCATTTTTAGGAAGTAATTTTTAGGGAAGATGTATAACCCATCCAGCGTGCATGGTTTTGTTTCTCATTAAGTAATTTAATTAATTACTCATTAATAAATGTTTCACTCTGGTCAGTGTCATAGTACAGTACATCCAGAGACGGTCCCAGGAGCACCAACTATGAGATATACATTGAAACATGAGAGGAACTGTAGGGCGGTATGCACACCCTAATGCAACATGAACATACACTCGAACACTCGGGGCAATTTGGCGTGGCCAGTCTGGAGGAATATAAAGCATATAAAGCTCCAGACAGACAATAGCTCAGGTTCGGCTCAGGTTGCTTTTACCCTCTGCATACAGTATGTATTAGTCGAGAGTTGTCATAATACACAGTTCCAGCAGTCCAGGAGCCTGTTTTTTTTTCTTTCTTTTTTTCTGCCTGAACCTGATAAGAGACAGTCTACATGACCTGCCCACTACATGAACATATTTTTAGAATATCCAGAATAATGCCACTGTCATGTTCATGAGACCGCTGATGGACGGACGAGACAATGAAAGTTCATGACAGTGAATGGACGAGGTGAGCTAGAAGGAGAGAGAGAGAGAGAGCGAGAGAGAGTTTATTTTGTTGCTCCAGTAATCCTGGACAGTCAGGTTTCACTCTTCACTCCAAATGAGATCTCCTGGGAGGAGCAGAGCTCAGATCAGGAAAAAAAAAAAAAACCCTCTACTGCCTCCCTAGAGACTCTTCTGCCCTGGCTTTGTCTCACTACCAACATTTCTGGACAGCATACACTTGTGAGCTCTGCTTATTTTATTTATTTATTTATTTATTTATTTATTTTTTACAGACGAAGAGGAAGAGGAGGCAAAAGCACCAGATGAGATCGAGAATTCGTGCAAAAAACACATGGAAAATGTGGAGTAATGAGTAATGCGAGCGATGCCTCTTTCATTTGGCAAGGTAAAGATGACAGTAAGATGATTGTCTGGCGAGGGGGAAAAAAAAAATAATAAAAAAAGAAAGCGAATTAATCTGGCTTCATCTATTTAATGTGACGGTTCTCTTAATAAGAGCTGACAAGCTAGGGAAGGAGAACGATAACCTTGCCCTGCTAGTGAAGGAGAATGTGCAGCGTGTACTGGAGTTTTCCTCGACGCGGGACAGAACTGGACATTTACGAATGATCGTACAGTGTATGATTGTGTAAAAAAACGGATATATCGGTGGTGGCCTTTATGTCCTCGTAATCCCCAAGAGATCTTTGGTTGCCAGTGAATACAAATAAGACGGCTTAAGAGCACAGGAAGCATGAACAAGCGGGAAATTTACGCACAGGACAAAGCATGACATTTATTTATGGGGAAATGCATGCTTTGTGTAAACACATATATCCTGCATGTCCTACTGATGCCCAAAGGACCTTTGGTACACAAGCGAGCATAAATAAAGCAGCTCATGCGAGTAAGAACCGTGTAACTAAGTTGCTCCGGTTATTCCAATAATATATTACACTGTATGCGCTAAGATGTAGCTTGATTTTAACAAACGAGGCGCTCGCATTCCTCCCAGCATGCCGGTCGTCTGTCCTTCAGCCGTAACTCATCGGGGAGTTACAAAGTAAGCATATGAACAGATTCGCCCGGCTTACACGGGCTTTGGAGTACCACTTGAAGATCCTGTTTTCAATCCAAAGTGAATGGCAGTTATACCCTAGTGAGGTGCAGGCGACGCGGTGTAGTCGTAAGTGGCTGAGCCAAAGTACACAGCAGAAAGCAAATCTAAGTATTGACTGAAGGTGAATGGCGGAGACAATCAAATGAATCAGAAGCTCTGCTCCAGGGTACATTCGGAATTCAAAACCTGATCCGCCTCCATCTGTATGCGTGAAGGGAAAAATACAATCAATGAAGGTCGGTGGAACTGACTGTCGGAGCTATGACGCGTGGTTACCGTAGGCTGGAGACGAGGGTGTAGACTCGGCAGGTGTTTTATTAGGGGACGTCAAAGCCATGCGTTGATCACAGAGGAGCTTAAACAAGCGATATGCATAATCCGAAGGGGCGCGGTGGCTGAGTGGGACCCGCGGTATTGTTGCCCTATTTTGTACTTAGGTATGTACGTAAGGTTAAACCTGCACCATAGTGAAACCAAAATGTCGAGTAGAAGTGAAGTGATGAGCAGTTTCGTGCCTGACTACAAGCCGGAGGTTTCGACAGCGAAGTGCGCATGCGTCAAACTGTGGGCGCGTCTTAAATCGACCGCTGGACAGAGTTTGATGAAACGTCTGCGGCACTTAGATCTCGGCCTGAAGTTTAACCTGCATCACGAGTGTTATGCTAACGTTAAGATGTTATGAACAGTCATGCGTCGGACTTAATCATCGGCTTTTAAATAAGCTACTAATGCGCTACTCGCTTAATGTAACCAAACACCTGCACCAATAGATATTAATTAGAAAAATCAATTCAATTGAATGTTTTGCCTGGGATTGGTTCATATTTTCACTTTGGCTGAACTAACAGCGCTGAAGTGGTAGAAGTGAATTTTAACGCGCCGGCGCCGTTTTAAGACGAAACTTCACCTTTATCCGATCGACTTTTTTCCATTCCTCGTCCGTGATTCACATGGATCATGATTGCGTCATTGCACTCGATCATTCGATGTGATAATGCACGTCATGGCAGGGATAGAGACAGGGTCAAGACCCTAACAAAGGCAAATGGTGTGAACTCAAAATAAAGTGACAGAACGGCAGCTCTGTTGCGCTGAGAGGGAATTTATGATCATAATCCTCTACCATCCTTGCCTTGACCTAGCATCCCTGAAGACGCGCTTCTTTGTCCCCCGCTCCCAGTGGCAGAATGAGCTTCCCCTAGCCGTTCAAACACACAAGATGCTGGCCTGCTTCAAACAAATACTGAAGACCTACCACTTCTTTGAGCATGAAACAGAAAAAGAAAAGAAAAAAAGCACTGCTGTACAGTATTAGCAGGTTGATGCCATTTTCAGACCGTGACCTACTTGTGTTAGCATAAGAATATGTTTCAGTGGAGACCGCAGAGTGCTTATGTGAGTCACGTTGGATAAGGGTGTCCACTTCAAGCTGTAAATGTAAATGTACATATAAATCATAGCCGACGGGCATCCTGCAGTATTTAGTCTAAAGAGCTCGTCCTGTGATTCGGAAGGTGAATCTACTCAGAGCAGGTTGCGTTTTTTTAGCCAGAGGATAGATTATGGATAATTATCCTAGTGGAAAAAGCTGGTAAGTACCAAGGCATGTTTTGGGTTCCAGGATTAAAAGGACATAAGGAAATAAAACATAATTGGATAGCTGGAGTAGGAGTGTGGTAGTCAGAATGAGATTCACACTGAACTTCAGAGTAGAAACCTTGCAAGCAATTCAATCAGAAAATGTGCTGTGGATTGAATAAAACCCAAACTAAGCAAGCAGGATATCAAGTTGAATAGAATGTAGCAAAAAACTAAACAAAACAAACAAACAACAACAACAACAACAAAAAAAACACACAATTATGTGAACACTAAAAAAAACAAACAAACAAAAAAAAAAACATTCTATTATCCGGTGTGTATCCACTGCCTATTGGTAGTCATTATTATGCATTTTAAGAAACTTCACATTGCAATATATTTTGAAATAAGGTTTAAAAGCAGAGTGTTTATAGTCTAGTACAGGGGGGCTCAAACTTAATGTTCAAAAGTCCGATTTGGAGTTCCATTAAGGCTCAACGGTCCAGAACCATTAGTGATAAGCAAATAACTTATTTTATTATTCATCGCACTTAAAACTTACAGTACAAGCAACATAGATTGGCGTTAAAGCCAGTTAGAGACAAGATACATTCAAACCTAGTGGAAAAAATATCACTCTTTAACTGCAATCACATGCTTAAACCAAAGCAGTTCTAACTTTGAAGTTAAACTTACATTCGAGGGTCAGATTAAATGGATTTTAATCTATAAGATCAGATTTAATGGCACTGTTTGCCAGCAAACTGTTGCTCGGGAACCTAAACAGCTCCAACTTTGAACATTTTAGAGGCAATTGTAACTACTTTAACTATGAAGAGAAAACAATTTCATTGACTCATTTTCATGCCCGAACAAACTGGGTAAACATGTCGTAGTCCGATGTCGACGCTACATTACTGTCAGCATCATCTGAACTTTGGATTTCTGGTGCTGATGGACAGATTTTTGTATAATAAGTGCAATATATATATATATATATATTTTTTTTTAAGCTCTGGGAGACGTAGTAGCTGAGGTGGTTAAAGTTTTGGATTACTTATTGGAATCAAACCCGGGACCTTCCAATCTGTAGTCCAAATCACTCAACCACTGAGCTACTGTACCCCTGCCCTATAATATGAATTGCATTAGCGGCAGCGCCAAGAATCGAGTCCAAAACGCATGGGTCCAAGCTGGGCACTAACCGCTTACCACAGATTGGATGGTTCATCCATAAATGGGCAAACGGGTGGAACGAACGGAGCAGAGGCTGTTGGGCCTACTTACAGTACCTCGGTTGCGACAAGCTAGCTAGCGTATTTCAGCTAAAAAGCTACACTCAGTTGAGCCTTTATTTGTCACATATACATATAAATGGGTGGAATGAACGGAGCAGTGGCTGTTGGGCCAACTTCCCTCAGTTATGACAAGCTAGCTAGCTTATCTTAGCCGTCACATGTCCCAGAAAGAATTGGGTCTGCCGTGATACAGCGCCCCTCGAGCGGACAGGGTTAAGGTCCAACTTGCTCAAAGGTCCAACAATTAGTGGAGCTAATTGCAACCTAGTGGAGCAACCTAGTGGAGCTGGGCCTCAAACTACCAACCTTCCAATCGGTAACTCTGCCTTAACACACTGAACCACCACTGCCCCCTAAAGGTCTATCCCAGCACTGGTGGGATTCAAAACCCATCCTGCAGCAGAGGCTGCAGCCCTTGTCCGGTACCTTAGACCACTCGGCCACACTGCCCACAACATAGCCTACAGTGGCTAACATTCATTTATCTGCTAATGTTACTTTGCATTTGACTGCAGGCGATCAACCATACCCTACACATCGTCCATCGTGAATAAGGACACTCTGATTCCAGTTAGCTGGTGACCTAAAGTGGTGCATACTGTAGCAGCTATCGGTTTGGTACCAGGTGTCATTCAAATGACCCACGCCCCTAATTATGCATGATTTCGTGGCTTAATGTACTTTTAACTGGTCAGTTCCATAAAAATTCACCTCTGTACAGTTGTAACGAACAGGAACTCCAGCAATGGAGACCAAAACCCCTTTATTGCGGTTGTAAATGTGGATATTTTAGCATGAAGCTCTACTGCATGAGCATTGACTCTCTTTTGGAGCCGGTGGTCATTCGGGGGAACTGCACGTTTTGGCACTTCGGTGTTGGATAAATTATTATTTTTTTTAGGTTAGTCCCCAGCTATTTAACCTCCAGATGGCTGTGACTGGCTGTGGAAACGCTCTTGTGAGGACCATCCGAGGTGCTGTGTTGTGGGAACTACATGAATGCACCCTAGTTCAAGGCTCATTCATTAACATTCCGCCAGATCTTTACAAGAACTAACATGCAAACCTCAGCACTATTGACTTACTCCCAAGCACTATTCATTCTCCAAATGCACAACCAAAGTTTGTACAGGTCATCAATCTTAGACAGTAAATATATCTTCTTTTCTGTCTACATTTCACAGTACGGGGATGAGGCTTGTGTTTTCAATGTTGCTGCAAAGCGAGGTTACTGTCGAACCCAGTGCCTGTATTCCTACGGTATAAATCAGACTTCAGTCTTCCATTGGTCCAAATGAGAATTGTAGCTGGCGGACTAATGCTGATGCAGATAACACTTGTGCGGAGGTTTTTATAACCTCTGCGGTACAGCATCTCCCCTTTTCCCAGTCTGCAGTATTTTTCTGGCTATAGGCTTTCTCTACTCTCAGTATGTGTGTGTCCGTGTACTGTAGATATAGCCTTTAAATATTTAACTGAGTTATTCGGTTAAGCAATGTGCTCTTTTAATAACATTTTAATCATCTTCTTTGTGCGTGTTTAATGAAATACCATGTCCTGCAGCTTGACCAGCTGAATAAAAAAAAGGTCACTTTACTTTAAGGGCATGCTTTCATAGAGATTTAATACTAGCCCTCAAAGATGACCAACTTTTACGAGATTTGCAGACCAAAGCCGCGAGATGATACAAGGTTGGATGGATTTTGCTTGTGTTCATTAGGACTCATTTATTATGTTACGGACAAACATATTCATAGTTTGTAAAAGCGTTTGTACAAGATATTGAACTGGCAAAATCAGGAAAATCGTCCTGTTAATCTGAAAACATTTATATTCTATTAGAACTTGTGTTAATCTACTGTACAGGTCCAAGCTCAAGATTTGGCTTTAAAACATATTCTTGGCCATGAGTCTACAACAGTTGAAATCTCTTATTTCTGTCAGTTGCACACGTTTTTTTTTTTTTTTTTGGTGCAACAAATCCATCCATTAAGACTAGCCATTCAATTAGGACAAAACTGGCATGCAATAAAAGCAGACAGAGTAAGTGGTACCGTACAGAATGTCTGTAAAAGCTGATGCACTGCAATGTCTGAGGTGCATTACTGAAAGTTTTGGCAGACACTGTGCTTGGGATGCACTCGCTCTTAGTTGTCAAATTCTAGTTTCCAGCTCTCGGTGAACTTTTATGCTTTTTACGAGTATCGCCCCAATGCAATTTAGCTGTGCTATGAATGTGCTTGGTAATTTATGGCATTCATCAACATTTGTATGTCTGAGAGTCTGGCGGTTTGCTGACTGAAGGGTCAGGGCCATTCAAGCCCCTCCACCACTGGGTTGCCCCTGTTGGGCCCTTAGCCAAGGCCCTTAACCTGATACCCATAAAAGCGTTGCACTGAGCAGTGACACCCACCGACGTAAAGGATGATCCTGAGCACAGATGAGATTGGAACGCTGACCATTGGACCGTGGCCTATCTTACACTTTATGATTATGTGTCACAGAAGATATCGTAAATCTGGTGTCAAATGAGATTGGGATGCCAATCTCATTGGCAAGGTTTAGCCATGAAAAATTACAATACAGTTGGTCCCCAACATATGAACTGGTTCCATTCTGAGAGCTTGTTCATAAGTCTAATTTGTTCATAAGTCTAATTTGTTCATAAGTCCAACAAACATTGTCTAGGTACACGATTGGCTATACACAGTGTAGAAATAACATGCTCCATGATCTTGTCTTGTGCATCAATCGGTTAAGGCTGTGGGTTACAGGGTTACTGATCGGAAGGTCAGTGGTTCAAATCCCAGCACCACCAGGCTTCCAAGGTCGAGACCGTAACGCTATCTGCTCCAGGGGGGGGGGGCGCTGTATCCTGGCGAAAGTTTGTAACTCGAATGTTCATACGTAGGGGACTTTCTGTACTTATCTCACTGATATTTCTATTAGCTGTGCAGTAATGAGCATAAACACTGGTGGACTGAAACATACAGTAAAGACATGACCTGGTTTCCTGATCCAGCCAGATCGGTCACAAGCATCATACTGTATCTCAGGCTTGATCTGCAGTGACACAGCTTAATAGTACCGATAACTCCGCCTTGCGCTTATGCTAGTCCATTTTAGGGACGTCTCGCGGCACAGCCTGCATGCCGTATTACTCCCCATTCGCCTGCGCGACCAATTCGTGGCACGAGCCTATAACAGAATAATGCGGCGCCTCTCTCGTCTGGTGCAAAGTTAAATCAGCAGCAAAATTCGCTGCTGTGTCACTACTGGCCTGTTGAGAAACGAGCAGACATCAGAAACGGAAGGTGAAACGACCGAGAAAAGGTGAAAAGAAGACGCGAGCGGCGAAGCAACATCAGCCCTCGATCATTAAAAAGTCAGAGCCTCCGCGGCATCTTGTTATGCAGAGCTCGCAACAGCATTGAGGTAAATGAGAGAAGGAAGGAACTGATAAAGTCGAGAGAAGGGGGTCTGTGATTTTAATTGCCTTTTTGTTTCCATCAGTCCCAGCTGAGCTGTTATTTATGAGTTTGATCTTTCGCAGTCGCTGGAAGCTAACAAGGCTGCATGGTGGAAAAACCTGGCCTGTAATGAACACCCCTATGTGTCTGAAGCCCTGCTTAACTTCAGGCTGAATACAGAATATGTATCAAGCTAACACTCCGAGCAACAGTCTTGACCTTGAGTGTGCATATATATTTATTTAACTGCTAGATATGGCTTTAAGAGAATGGGAGTTAGAGAGAGAGAGAGAGAGAGAGAAAAAAAAGCGCATAATTGGCACAATCCTATAGTAGCACCAAGAGCTACTGCGGTAAATACTAATGTTGCTGAGATCTCTGCCGAGACGCTCTCGGAGCACGGCGAGGCTAAGAGACGGAATCGTGCGGAAATATTGAACCAGTCCAAGTAGCAGCAAATCACATTAGCATATGCAAGAAAAAAAGGATTGAATAAGCAATGCCTAGACAGGCAGATAAACTTAGTCTGGCTATATACACAGTGTTTAGCGTCTTTCTTTTTCTTTCTTTTTCTTTTTTTTTTTTTTAATGCAGGACAGAATAACCCTGACCTCGACATGGCTGAATTTAAGGGGATGAAACGCAAGCTTGACTCACAGGGTGGAATAAATTACATGAAGGTGCAAAAGCATGATATAAAGTATAAACACATGTACACCCACTTAGTAGCTTCATAGTGCTAATTCACTCGCGAGATTGCAGACTGTGCGCTAATTTGGAATTTTTTTATTATTTTTTTTATAACAAGGGCATGAAAAGCCTGATGAGTCATGCATCTTCCTAGAGACTTGCCTGTTTGCCAGATTGCTCATCTGAATGCCTGAAGGAAATACAAGCATTAAATATAGATTAAAAAAAAATAAATAAATAAATAAATCTGTTTTGTGTTATCTTTTATGAAGATTAAACCACTGGCCACTTTATTAGGATACTAGGTACTAGGATATACAGTACTTCTGCCAGTACAGGGGAACGTACTTCTGTACATACAGGGTCAAGAGTGTGACTCACTATGGTACAACTGGTCTCTGGCATATTTCATACAGAATATGTTCCAGTGTGCATGTCATAAAATTCAAAAGCTTATAAAGACTAATGTACTATACAGTAATGCCAAATTAACAACAACAACAACAACAACAACAACAAAAAAGTGTCATTCACCTTATTGGTGATTATTATAAGGTGGTTAAGGTGTTGGAATTCTGATCGAAAGGTCCCAGGTTCAAACCCCAGCACCACCCTGTTGCCACTGTTGGGCCCTTGAGCAAGGCCCTTAACCCTCAACTGCTCTGATGTGTAATGAAATAAATGCAATTTGCCATACAATGAATGTGGACTCGTGTGAACAATGTTGTATTTTTGTCCGAATAAAGGGAAAGTGTGGAAATCCCAACCGAAGTTCTTTTCTTTTGGCTTTTCTTTTTGCTAATCAGCCTGATGTGCTACGCTGCGCCAGGACGCCATGGTGCCAGCTATTGAATCTTTCCTAAAGCCTGGTAGGTTGCTGTTGCCCGAGTCAGATCATAATTAACCAAGAAAACATGTAGCCAGGACAAAATTGATGGGCTGCAACAGAAAAGCGCCACCTTTCTTGCTTATAAGGCAAATAAACGAGTTAACGAGGCAAATATTGGCTGAGACACGGACGAACAGTCGATAAATCAGTGCATCCTTACTATATACCATGTACTATAACTATAATTGATCAACTGGGATCTTCATTCAGCCTTTAGAGTTTATCCCGAGAAGTGTGTGTGTGTGTGTGTGTGTGTGTGTGTGTGTGTGTGTGTGTGTGAGTTGGGGGAGGGGGGCTGGGTTGGGGTAATTAAAGTGAGTAGTAGTTATGCAGACAGAAACGCCTCGTTAATGAGAGAGAGGTCAGAAGAGAATGCTCCGACTGGTTCTACAGACATGGATAAATTTGTTAGGACCCTTACAGGAACAATTCCTTCTGAAACATAATTCAATTAAAATCGTATGCATACGTGCATGTATAATTAATAATTTATTGTTTCTTCTACAAAGGTCTAGACAGATTTGTTGGTACACACACACGCAGAAAGGTAAATACTCCAAATAACTGCAATATACTGAAATTTTAGACTGTTTTCTTAAAACACCATGATTTCAATCTTCTAAATCAGTCATTCAGTGTATTTAAATAGAGAGAGAGAGAGAGAGAGAGAAAAAAAAAAAGTCACGGTGCTGCTCAGTATTATGCCACGCATCACGCTGAACATGGACCAGAGAGAGCAAAGGAGAACCTCGTCTGTGGATGAAGATAATCATAGACAAGAATGTTATGTTAAAGGCTGCAAGGCCATCTCTAAGCAGCTTGATGTTCCAGTGACTACTCTTGCAAATGTTATTAAGAAGTTTAAGACTCATGGGACTTCAGCCAAGTTCTCTGGAAGAGACCGCACGAGGAGGAGGATCGACCCCTGATTGAACAGAAGGATCGTGCCAATGGTAGACAAAGAGCCAAGGACAAATGAATACAAAAAGACACGAGATGAACTCCAAGGTCGAGGAACGGCTGTGTCAGATTAGGACGGATTAGACAAAACTAGAGCTTTCTGGCAAGTTACATAACCGTATTTTTACAGGCGGAAAAAAAAATAAACAAACAAAGAGAAGCTTTTACCGAAATGAACACCATCCCCGCTGTGAAACATCAAGGCAACTCGGTTATGTCTGTCATGGATGCCTTGGATCCGAGCAAGGCGCAATGAGATATCAACACAATGTCATTTTGTTCTGGAGTGAATCCCACCGCCCAAAGTAAGAACAACCCAGTCTCAGTCACAAGGCATACAGGCAGCCTTTCAACAGCAATGAAGACCCAAAACACACAACTACAAGCACGCACGAATAGTAAAAGACATATTGGAAATATTGGGCTATTTTGAAGCGACTCTGATCTGAATCCCATCGAACATCTATGGAAAGAGCTGAAACCTGAAGTCTGAAAAAAGCACCCTTCAAACCTGAGACAGCTGGAGCCATTTGCCCGCCTAGAGCGGGCCGAACGACGCGCTGACGGCTACAGGAGCCTCCATGGGAACTACAGGAAACACTTGCATGCAGTGATTGCCTCTGAAGGCTGAGCAACAAAATACAATGGAACCTCTGATTTATTTAAACTTTTTCTAAAGGTAACGTGCAGGTTAATTTGTTTTGTTTTTACTTTCTATATTGTATGAATCATTTTTTCTGTATTTATTGTTTTGGGCTGTGGAACGAAATGTTTGAGTTTTCATTATTTCTTACAGGAAGATTTGATTTGGTTTACGAGAGGAATTTTGGAATACAAGCCCGCTTCTGGAACGGATTGTGCTCGTAATCCAAGGTTCCACGTTTGTCTGTGCCGTATTCATTAGCTTTATTACTTAAAAATGTTCTGGAGAATCACAAATCAAAAGCAAAAAGAAATGTTATATACTTACATACTTATAGGGCAGCACTATGGCTTAGGGGTTAACGCGGTCTCCTTGCACCTCTAGGGTCCGGGTTTGAGTATCACCTCAGTACATGGATTTCGCATGGTCTCCCTGTGTTATCCAGACTGGCTTACATTTGTGTTTCATTATACAGTTGAGGCTTAAGGGCCTTGCTCAAGGGCCCAACAGTGGCAACTGGGTGGTGCTGGGGTTTGAACCTGGGACCTTTCGATCAGTATTCCAACACCTTAACCACCTTATTCACCAAAAAAGGTGAATGCTACTTTATTTGCCTCTTAGCCAATAGCAGTTGACAAGGCGTAAGTGGAATTTTAGTTTAGTCCACTGTAACAAAAAATGGGGGCCAGCTTTTGGTGTTATTTGGCATTGCTGTATAGTACATGCTTAAGCTTTTGTTTGGACAACTTGGCAGTTGTGGGATTTGAACCTGACACCTTCCAAACCGGACTCGAATGCCTTAACCACCGAGCTATGCAAGCCATATCCTTACAGATGTCAAAGTTGTGCTTTTATTTCAGTTCATATTCACAAAAGTTTTGTTGGCGTGCTCTGAATTACACAATTTCGGCTTGCCAACTGCTCCCAAGTAAAATTACTATGTTCAAAAGCCCTCCAGCGACAGTTCCCCCAATCTGCCCATAACACTGTACTTTATGCTGATCACTTAGGTCTGGAACACACTGTTTTTAAATCACACTAATCACTTCTCATCTTCCACTGCCAGCAACGCTATCCGTCTGACCGTCCACAACACGTCGGAATCCGAGCTCATTCTGGTAAAAATGCAAAAAGAGATCTTGCCACATGCGGTGCGATAGCAAGTCGCCTCCTGAATATTTAACATCACACCCACACCATTCATGCAAAATTGAAAAGTGGCACAGCCATAGAGGAAAAGTGGAGTGTGCTCTTTTTTTTTTTTTTTTGTGCAGCTGCTGGTTTATCAAAACTTTTATCTACTCCCTCAGCTGGATATCTGACAACATTCCAAGCCTTAAAAATCTCTCTCTCTCTCTCTCTCTCTCTCTCTCTTTTTTTTTTTCTTCAGTATACAAACTGAACTGGAAAAACATGCCAATCAGCTTCTCAGATGTGTGCATTCTGAGAAATACAACCATTTATCAACTCAGATTTACAGCTTAAATAAACTGATAAGATGCCCTTGAGAAAGTTAACGTTAACACCAAACCAGGAGAACTGCTCCAATTCTGCCTTTCTTTAAGAACAGGAAATTCACATTAACTTAGAATTCGCTCGGTTCACACACGCTCAGTCCTGAATCGGTCGGTCCGAATTCATTTGAGCAAACAGGTGGCTTTAATTAATTCATGACTTTACCCTATCAAGCTCTCTTACCCTCCCTTTTTTTTTTTTTCTCACTGCTAAATTAAAAAGACTTATTAATTTCTGATCATGTAAAGCTCTGGTCGCCTTGCAGCTCCACGGCAAAGGGTTCGATTCCCACCTCCGGGGTCTGTGTGCACGGAGTTTGCATGTTTCGTCCGTGCTTGGTGGGGTTTCTTCCTGGTACTACGTCCAAAAACATGCAGATTGGCGCTGATTGGCGTTCCCAAAACGCTTAACCGGAAACCTAAAAGATACAGTACACTTATCTATGACTATCACAAAGCCTTGACAGAATGCTAACTCTGACACTGTGATTGTACGGCGTTTTACGCTACGCCACTCTGGTGTACAGACGTACTGTAAATAATGCCAGTATGGCCTGACAGAAAGAAACAAAAAAAAAACAAAAAACAAGTTTGAAAACTCCAGGATGAAGAATTACTGTTCATGTTGGACGGAATGGAGTGGAATTTGTTGGGACCAAATGCTAAAATACAGGAGAATTATAAGTCTCCGCTGGGGAACCTTACACCTTCAGTTCTATAGTTTTCTGACATTCAGTTTGGGATCAAAATAGCCTGGAGTAAAGAGTTTTATTTCTGTGCAGCGTGTGATCACCCTACCATGTAGCTCAGCAATAGAAACTAAAATAAAACGCGCCTGTGAGGAATTGCATCGACAGTTTCAATGTTCCCAAAAAGCTCGGGTCGAGAAGCACTGGCTTTATTTTGCTCTTAATGAATTAACTTTGTAGACCAAACTTGAAAAAAAAAAAAAAAAAAGCTTAACATTATTTGAATTTCTTATTGCCTTAACATTCACTTGGTGTTCTGATTATGATCAGATAATATAATATCTCGGTGATCTCTGGAGACAGACTGGAGATAATTGCAAAACCAGAGAAGTAAGTAACAAATGGAAAGTGACATTAGTACTATTGGGCTGCGTTCACATTACAAACCGCCACGTTGCTCAATTCCAATTTTTTGGGGGGGTCAGATCGGATTTGCGTGTCACGACCGCTCACGCGCATAATTAGAAGTGACTTTTATCTGACGCGGACATCGGCGCGTCTGTTCTCCGGGACGGCACACATTGCGCACATCGCTACGTCCGTAACCAGTGACATCACTCTTTGATTTCAAACAGTGGGTGTGATTTTAGCAACAACAACAGCAACAACAAAAAAAATTGAGGTTCAGAACAAGGAAGAAAGTCGGACGCCTCGCTTGAGCTGTTTTAGCACTGCTATCACTGAGCGCATGCACAGAGGCAAAAAGTCCAATGAAGTCCGATCTGTCTGTTCGCATGCGGGTCACATGACCACGTCATGTGGCAGATATGTATCCGATCTAGGGCCTCATACAGTACGACTCAGATCCGATCTGAAAAACCATCACTTTTGTGCATTTTTACATTTTTACTCGTTCAGCCGTGTCTGGCTCTTCGTGACCTCATGCTGTCCATGGGGTTGTCTTGACAGCGATACTGGAGTGGGTTGCCATTTCCTTCTCCAGAGGACCACGTGCTAGTGATGGGTCGTTCACGAACGATTTGTTCTTTTTGAATGAATCTTTAACGTGACTCAGAAGAACAAGTAGTCTTGGAGAGTGATTCGTTCATTTCCTACTGGCCGCGCATGCGCAAATCATTGCAAGACCTCCGTAGGTTATATACCGTACAGGAAACCGAACTGAACGGTTCTCCTCAATGAGGCTTCCAAGTCCCGAGTCGTTCGTTCTTTTGTCACGTGACCCCCATAGACACGTGATGAAGTGCAATAGATTCAAAAGAACGAAACGACTCGCACTAGAAGATATGATGATGAGCTGCTCATTCTGTTTATAATTATATGTCCTTGGCTGCACTGTGATATTTTCATTACTGGAACTGTAGCCAACATATGTGTATGTAGACGTGTTCGGGGTCTATTTATTAAAAATGTAAAATTTTATTTTATTTCTGGTTAAAAGAACGAAATGTACTAAATGATTAAAAAAAAAAAAAGATTCAAAGAACCGAGTCACTAAAACGATTCAAACCTTCCCATCACTACCATGTGTGGGCAATTTGGAAACGCCAATGAGCCTAAGCAGTATGTCTTTGGAGAGTGGGAGGAAACCGGAGAACCTGAAGCACGGGGAGTACATACAAACTCCATGCACAAAGACCTGATGCGGGAATTGAGCCCATGACCTAGCGGTGCAAATAGTTCCTAAAAGAAATCAGATCTGGGTAACATTAGGGTTAAAAAAAAAATAAAAATCACCCTAGTTCGTTTATATCGGCATTCATTTATTCTCTTTATATCACGGCAGGGCATTCATATTCCTAAAACATTGGGTTCCCTGGTTGGTTGGCATGCCAGTTCATCACTGCGAACCATCCACACCTAAGGACAACGATACAAAGCCGGAGAACGCAGAGCAAACGCACAAGGATGCTTCACAGAGACGGTGACCTAAGCTTATGCTTGAACCCTGGATTTGGACCAAACTACGGACTCTCCTCTGCCATCTTCTCCATCCTCTCTACCTTCTCACTTCTCTCACGTATGCATGTTATGATCTTAAAACCAGTACGTTACAGTATCTTGACAACAAGAAATGCTAAAAATACCAGGTGAGAACACGGGGGCGAGATCAGCGAGTCATTTATCCAGATATTGATATTCCAGTACTGACTACATGCTAAAAGACCTAATAGGATGACTTAATCAAGAAATCTTTATATATATATATATATATATATATATATATATATATATATATATATATGCTTCCTGTAATGCTTTGTCCTTCAGCCCAAATGGTACTTTTGGTCTAATGGAAAAGTAAACAGCAATAAAGAGCAATGATTTAAAGGGCAACTCAATAAATGCCCACAAAGCTCCGAAAACTCTTTTAAGGTGCACACAATGAAAACGCTTTTCCTTATTTATGCATGGTTTGTAAGGAAGTAAAGGAGTTTCTTAACCAGTCAGGTTTTAATAGTGCTGCGAAAAGCCACCAAAGTGAAAAAGCTAAAAATATGACAAAATCACACATCGGCG
This sequence comes from Clarias magur, assembly GCA_013621035.1. NCBI lineage: Eukaryota > Metazoa > Chordata > Actinopteri > Siluriformes > Clariidae > Clarias > Clarias magur. The sequence continues at coordinate 154,509 of QNUK01000272.1, read as the reverse complement.
AATTACAGTATTTCCAGCCTTTTTTTTTTTGTTTTTAACTTGATGATTACAGCTTACAGATCATCAAAATACTAGAATATTTAATGTCATTTGATAAATAAATTATTATTCATACAGACTAATGCTGTGTATGTTTCAGTCTTGTTCAGTACATATATATATATATATATATATTATATGTAATGCATATAAATACATATGCAGGGTATTTCTGAGAGATTCAGATCAATGCATCAATTATATATATATATATATATATATATATATATATATATATATATATATACACACACACACACACACACACATATATACACACATATAGAGTATATACATTTTTCTTTATCATTTATACTTACAGTATAAGACCAGAAAACTGAATTATCCTTATTCTTAAACGGAAGTGAAAATAACACATTGATTTGCCCATCATTCCTTATCGATGACATCATCATTCATAAATAACACCTTCAACAGACTCTAAATGAATCTGTTTCCATACAGTATCAGTCTGAGGCTCGCCTGCATCTTATCGGATTTAAAGTAATAATCAAATGCATTTTTTAAGTTTGCACCCAGGGCTTTCAGTAGATTAACAAGCAAGAAAATGAAAATATGTCAAAATATATATTTTTTAAATAACCTGAGAATGAGTTTACCCTGCAAGATAGGAGGCCTTCTGAGAGACAGTACTGTAGGTAGTATAACTGTCATGAACACCCCAGATTAAGGTCCAAAGCGCAGAAATTCCACCCCGTCTCCGCCCTTGTCTTATCAATAGTTTATTACCCAGCTGTTCTGGGTTTTCACTTTGATTAGTCTGACCATTCATACTCCCTTCTTCCTTTTCATCATCACAAAGTCTTGGGTTGTTGAGAGTACAGTATTCATGCAGTTTTTACCATTATTTATCAGAATGTCCTTTCTGTTTATCCTCGCCATGGTTTTGGACTTTGGTTATAAAACCAGTAAAGATCAAGACAACGCATCTTGGATTTCACAAACTGTCATGGATGTCATGCATAAATGTGTTGTGATATTCAGGAAAGTCTTTTGAACATTTTCAGCTACCATGGCAGGTCGGCTGAGCAGATCAAATAATACGTGTTAGAAATGAATGCTGGCAAAAAAAAACAAACAAACAAACAAAAAAATGCTGGCTGGACGGAAGACAATGTGTGGTTCATTTTCAATGCTGTTTTATCCCCCCCTTTAAAAAAAAAAAAAAAAAAAAAAAACTTTATCCATCTGTGCACATTGCTCGTGTCAATGGTGTCGTCTCAGTACCCGTTCTCCAGCGCAGTGGGAGCCCACCAACCGCGACAAAGTGGATTCATGAAGAGAATCCGAGAGTCGGGTTCAGCGTTGGTGCAAATGCCGTCGCTCGTGTCGGAGTCACTGACATGTGCGGTCGGAACATCCACAGTTCAGTCAGTCAAGCAAAAAAAGGCTGCCTGAGATGAGCTACAATTAAAGTACAGTTGTACATTGTTTAATATAAATCTACAATATTATGAAGTATATGAAGCTGTAGGAGTGATGAAACCCTCGATACACGTACCGTAGTGGCTTTTATGGAAGAACAGCAACAGGAGTTGGTGAACATCTTGAGCGATACGGCTCAGAGGAAAAGCAATTAAAAGCTCCAGTGACTTCCTAAATCAGATTTCTAATGCTTTTATAATTAATAATAATAAAGATTCCTTATTAACAATGCTCATAAACTGAATTGTCACTTAGTCAGGCCACGTCGATGTCCGATGAAAAACACGCGTCTCCAGTTTCGCTGATTTATTTACTTCCTGCTATAAATGGATTGCGCGCAGCGTCCTCTGTTCGCTGTCAGGACTCGACGTCCTAATGATCAGAGAAAAGATCCTTAATCGTGACGTGTCCATCAAAACATGTTACTCCTACTACGGCCCTACAGCCCCACGCTCCCTCTGTCTGGAAGCGATTATTTGGGAACTAACGAGCAGCTAATTATTTAATAGTATTAAATCAATTATTAAAGAGTATCATAAATTATTTCCCTTTCTTGACTGTTCATAATTATGTCGTAACATTGTTGCAGTAGGGGCGTGGTCGAGCATCGCCTACACGTGGAGAGAGAGAAATGGTGAAGGCAACCTGTATTCCATAGAGTATCAGAGCATCAGGCAGTATATATATATATATATATATATATATATATATATATATATATATATATATATATGTGTGTGTGTGTGTGTGTGTGTGTGTGTGAGAGAGCACTTGCTCTTCAATTAGGCTGCTGAAAAGCAGAAAGCAGCAGAGAATTAAAAATCATTAAACCCACCAAGCCTGCTTTCAGCTCTTCATTCCCTGAAGATTCCCAAAAGAGAGGCCTACAATTTGTGCAAGTTTTTTTGTGTAGTCCACTTATGCATAGAGTCCAGTAGGATAGGTTCGAAAAAAAAAAAAATGACGGTGGCTTTTGAGCCAAGAGACGATAAGATCTGCGACTCCTCATCAAACTGGTGCACACTCATCAGTGTCGAACGACTAGACTGACTATATTAGTTTATAGATTATGCTCATTTCTATCTAAATACCAGGAGAACGTATTGATTAGGCCATGTGGAAACATATCAGATAGCCTTGCTATAAATAATTCGAGAGCCAACTGGGACATAAACAGGAGAAAAGAAAAAAAAAAGTCCTGCACCACTGGAACCATTAAAATAATAATAATAATAATTAAAAAAAATTATATATATATATTAATAATGCAAGTTGACCTTCTACCTGTTTCTGAGATCTCTGTTTTTACCAGGAACGAGAATCTCCAGGCTCCACGCGATACGATATTATCGCGATACCTCACCGCCGATTCGATTTGTACCGAGTGCAATTTTATAAATATCTCGATTCGATGTTACATTTAGAAAGAAAATTGTCATAACTCGAACATTTTGTCCCACGTATTCATTCAACCGCTTCATTTCACACAATTGATCATGACTAAATAGATGTAGCCCGTCCCTGATAGCATTCGTTTTCTTGCTTAAAGACCAACTTCTGCATTAAAACACCAGTGACTAACTTTAAATACAAGAGTTTAACATTTAACTTCAAATTAAATGAATACAAAAACCTAAACATCCACATTTACTGAGCGGCACGTATCTTTCTTATGTCATCCGGTATAATTGTTATTTCTTAGCAAACGATCATACAGGAACACAAACGTGTGAATAGTTCAGAGTGCGCCACCTGGATGTTTCTCTCCCTCAAATGCACTCGCAGTGTTGTGAGTCTGGCTTAAATGGGTGTATTGAGTGGGTTTTAAGACTAATTAGCTCGTGGGATTTAGAGAAAACGGTTTGTAAGTGTTTTTTTTTTATTTATTTTTTTTTAACACACATATTTTAACACACAATATTTTTAATAATAAAAACGTGTTTCTGCTGCACCACTCAGAGGCTTGTGCATTCGGCACGGAATCGGTTACACCCACTGTTTTAAAGCAAACTTTTCAATTTTCTGTGTAATATTTTTATGTAATCTGCCGTGAGATCAATAAACACCCAAGTACAGCGGGACAGTCGGGGGTTAATTACTTTTCTAACAGACTGAAGGCTTTCGTATGGAAGTTGCGATTTTTGATTATTAATTCATGAAAGGTGTTACTTAAATTTTTTCAGCCGGTTAACTTTGACTTCTAAAACCCTAAATCAAAGCCAGGAGTTATACAGTACGCTATAAACTAAAGTCCTAGTGTTTGGTGTTTAATATTAAATCAAAGTCAGAAAGTAAGACGTTCTAAATCTGAAAGTATACCCGTGTGATTATGTGATTCCTAGATATCGTGAATAGAGCACCAGGAAGCAAACTTTTACTTTGAGAGAAATAAGGAAAGGGTTTCTATGATACTACATATATACATATATATACATATATATATATAGAGAGAAGATATATATATATATATATATATATATATATATTATGATATAATAATATAGATCTCTGAATGCTCACTCACTCACTCATCATCTATACCGCTTAATCCTGTATTCAGGGTCACGGGGGGCCTGGAGCCTATCCCAGGAGACTTGGGGCACATGGCAGGGTACATCCTGGACAGGGTGCCAATCCATCGCAGGGCACAGACACACACACAAACGCTCACTCATTCACAAAAAAATCACATTCACACACACACACACACACTACGGACAATTTGGGAACGCCAATTAGCCTAATCTGCATGTCTTTGTACTGTGGGAGGAAACCGGAGTACCCGGAGGAAACCCACCAAGCACGGGGAGAACATGCAAACTCCATGCACACAGAGACGGGAATCGAGCCTGGCCGGGGATCGAACCCGGACCCTGGCGGTGCAAGGCGACAGTGCTAACCACCACACCACCGTGCCGCCTCTCTGAATGCTACAGATTTACAGTGGAACCTCGGATTGCGAGTAACGTGGTTTACGAGTGTTCCGCCAACCGAGCAAACATTTTTTATGAATTTTTAATCGGAAACCGAGCAAGTATTAGTTTACGAGCGCCGAGTATCATGTATCATGCATGCGACTCTTATTTTGACATATTTTGACATTTTGACAAATGATGATTTGGTTTACGAGTGTTTTATCCGTTTTCGAGCGCAGGATTGCGATGCCTCCGCGCGTGCTCTGTGGAGGCTGCTGGTGATGTCGCTGCCTGTCGTGTTGGGGTTTTTCTTTACAGCTCTCACATTGGCTCGGTCATCAACTGCCATTGGTTTCCTTAACCCATCTGTTCCATGTCTGGTTGTTATCACTCCAGTTATTTTTTTTCCCCCTCATAGACAGCTCACTGGCAACAAATGCAGTCGTCACACGTGAACAGTTAAGCTTGGCTTTAGGGGTTTGGTTGAAAAAAAAAAAAAAAAAGGGAAGAAAATCTGAATGTGACTAAAACAAGAGCAAAGGTTATTAGGTCTGGTGGGTTGCGCGAATGTAGGAAGGAAAGGAAAGAATGTGTCTCTTCTGTAATAAGAAGAGAAAGGACGGAAAGGAAATGGGAAGGGAATGGAAAGACAAAAGTTAGGAAATGGAAGGGACTGGAAATGGGAAGAAAACGAAAATGAATTGAAATGGGAAACGAAGAGGAAATTGGTAATAAATGGTGAAATGAAATGAGATGATAAGAGAAAAGAAAAGGGAAAGGGACTAAGAGAAGAAAAAGAAATGGACTTTGGAATTTGGAAGAGAACAAGGAAAAGTACGAAAATTAAAGAATAAAAAGAAACGGGGAAAATGAAGAGGAATGAAAAAGAAAAAATGTTGACTAATCCAAGTGTTTTTGTTCATATTATTATTATTTGCTTAGCCAGGGTTCATCTCATTAAAGGCCTAAAACAGTTGACTCAGGGTTAAAGCAGGTTTATGAGGTTGATTATAAACGCACTTGGAATGAACAGAATAAATATTCCAAGGTAAAGCCACTGTCCATCGCACTGAAAATGCTACTCTGAATTCAAATCGATCTGCTGACCTTTCCTTCTAATGCAATAGACAGCGGAGATCAGGAAGCTCGGAAATCACATCGGCTCCGCTAAGCTCTGAGAGCCGTCTGAAGCGGCCGCGCCACGACTGCGAGTCGGACCGTACGCGCCTCGTCCCGTAAATGTAAATCAAGTGGAGGTGCACAGCTTGGGTCTTTGGCTATCTCCATTTTTTAAAAGAGTAGAGACAATGTTTTCCTTTTCAAAATGTCAAATCAACATCAAAGGCCAAAGGAAGGCCTGCGGTGAGGCCCGGAGTCAGAGACTCGCCTCTTTATCAGGGGAACAAAAAAGAACAAATCAAGGCCAAGGTCAAAGCCGCGGTGATCCCGTGAACTGCGATTGGATACTGCATGGTAAAAATATGTGGCATGAATCTGTCCAGGTCTAAACCAAAAAAGACAAACACATGCATGCTGTACCAACACACACACACACACACACACACACACACACACACACAGTACTGTATGTTGTTAAGAATACTGCTAATGCATTACACGTCTTACTGCCTGAGCTAACACTCAATCAACTGGACATTCCAGGACTACTGTATACACTTGCATTAACAAATCTTTATTCAAATGAAGACTTTATTCATTTAATCTAAATAAATGTGAAAAAAAAAATAAATGCTTCCGTATGCTGAAAACCTGAACCCTGAACTCAAGAACTGTTTTTTCACCTCCAGAAAATAAGAAAATGAATCTTATCCACTGACCGTATGAACTCCAGTAATTATTTGTTTTTATTTACCAATAAATAACTCAACAATTACCAGAAGTGTTGATAGGAGTTGATTTTGAAACGTTCGTCGAGGAGTTTCATGCCTCGAGTAGACTGTTGGCAGACTAAACCTCTAAGGCCCTTAGAAACCACGAGGGTTGGATGCCGTATCATCCTGAAGATTGAACATATTTTACACTAGAGGTTGTGCTCAGGCCCATTCCAGTCATAAACTATCGATTGTCCTCTACCGACTACTCCATGATGCTGATTGGGTTAGAAATATGCTGCAGGATCTTCCACTCCCAGGATCCGTAGGCAACAGCCACGCCTACTCAGACATTTAGCGATTCATCTCCACACCAAAGCTTCGTGGTTGACACAGTTTAGTTCTCAGTGTCTGAAATCAGTGATGCGACTTTTTACAGATGACCCGACACCTAAGAAGATTGAAAGCTTGTCCGATTTAGCAGTGGGACCGGGGTGATGATTAGATCAGTTTAACTGTTTAATATCTAAATGATATAAATAACCTCTCTCTACCTGCTGCCCAACACTCCATGACATGGGCTGTGTCTTGAACTTAGAAAACAATTGTCTCCTACACAGATCAGACATAACATCAACACCGGCACCAGGGGACCTGAATAAAATTCATTCATTCATTCATTCATTCATTCATTCATTCATTCATTCATTTTCTATAGCGCCTCCTGTAGATGGTCGCGGGAAGCCCGGAGTGATCGCCTGGTCCTGGAGGAACGCCGTTGATGCGCTGTAGATGGTGGAAATGACAATAATTGAACTTGACTTGGTGTCATGATAATATTCCACGAAGGAACGGGTACAAATTGATCCAAATCTCACTTTTATGAGAATGCATAATGTGTTGTGTAAATATGACCTGTACATTAGAGGAGATTATTCTTTGAGGGATTTCTATTGTGCTTCAAGTCCAACTACTGTATTTTTAGTTTCGGTTTTAGTCCTAGTTGAGTCGCTCGATCCTAAGTCGCGTCGGCTCATCGTAGCCGGCACGGCTGAGCTCATTTGTCATGCCGCTTTATTTTCCCGATTTGCTTTTTGCCTCGCTGTTCTGCTCTTTCGCTATACACTGTGCTTCTGCTCTTTCGCCCTTTCGGTCACGACCTCCGCCTATTTTTTTTTTTCTTTCTTTTTTTCATGAAGTGTTTAGGTCTTTTCATTTTTTGAGATTTCCGTCTTGCTTTTATCCGTTGTAAATGCCTGTTGTTTATTTTTAACCCACCAGCCGCTCTGCTATTCTCTGTGTGCGATGCAAGAAACGGTTCAAAAAAAAAAAAAAAAAAACCCCCGCTACTTTCTGCCATGTGCATTTTCTGAAGCGCTGAGGTCATGGCGGGGATATGAAACACCGGAATCTGTTGCTATTGCGTTCAAATTGAAGTAAGTTTGATTCCTCAGAAATCCTGTCCTCGATAATTCACTGCTCGGGAATCGGCTGGAGACGTTTCTGCATATGAGAGTCTGAAATAATTTCAGAATCTGCCGTGCACATACGACACAACACATTTTAAAAGACAAGCACATCGATGATTTCTCAACATCGACGAGTGTTCAGGATGCACATCAGGCTGCACAAGATCCACTGCTCATCCTGGGACATCTGTGCTACTCAGTGGCTTACATTTGCTCATATTTTACTCATTTTTATTGTATATTCTTGCTCTGTCTTTCTATCTATCTATCTATCTATCTATATATATATATATATATATATATATATATATATATATATATATAAATTTATCTTTAATTCTGTTTTCCTTTCATAATATGTTTCTTTTCATTAGCTAATGGACATGCTTATTTATTTATTTATTTATTTATTTATTTACTCCTCTTATAGTTCCCCCCTCTTTAATACTCTCCATAGAGAAAAAAAGGCATCATGACAGACTAATAAATCCAGTCTCACAAGAAAATGGTGAACCTGGCAATGCCGCCAACAATTTCAGACACAGCGCTAATATTTTTACAGTTCTCAAGTTGTAAATTGAAAAGCTAAAAGTAAAACTCTGGATTAAAAGCCTGGTTGGAAAACATTATTGAGACTGCGAGTCAGAGTGATGACTGAATTCTTGCGAGAACCCGATCTAAGGAGATTGCTTTTTTTTTTTTTTTTTCTTTTCTCATCTTTTCTTCTTCTTCATCTCGGGAGCGGCTTTAATAGCTCATAAAAATGTGACTTGTTTCTTAGCAGTGTTAAAATCAGCTCATGTAAATCAGTGTAATTCACAGTCAAATCACTTTAAAGGACGTGTCCTGTGCCAGCGCAGATACCCCGTAAAGAAACCCAACTCTTTACAAACATCATCTCAAATAACTTTAAAATTTTTTTTTTTTTTTAAACCACATGGTGAATGAGCTACAGTACTGTATATATCGATAGATGGACTGACTGCAATTTTCTCGACCAGTTCTCATTGTGGTTTTCTTTAACAGCCTGATGTGCCGATTCCGTTTGGTCCGACTCTGATTTTCTTTCTTTATGAAAACTAGCATACGTCAATTACAAATATTTCTGTAACTTTTTCTTTAATGGAACATTTTAACTACTTTAAACTACTTTGTTCATGATAAAACATGTACTGTTAAATAACTTCTTTTTTTCCCTTCAATATCGCACAAGGTTACAGGACTTTTATTCACTCACAATAAAACACATCTCACAATTCAAAGTGGTCCATGTTACTGGACAGGGTAAAATGATTTGATTTACAAAAAAACAAACAAAAAAAAAAGTACCAACCTAAGATGGCGGAGTCTATCTACTATATCACATACTTCCTCCAAGAAACCTCAGCATCACCTTTTCAAACTGTCCACTCATTGTTAGGGATGGGAGAAGAGCATTATCTGCATGAGTGGATTGGATAATGTTGCTTGCTATGAGAGTGTTCCCGTTCGCCTGAAAGCATGGCCAATCTGCTCCCTCGACTCCAGGTTATAGATAACTCCAGTGGGATTCAAACTCATGATTGTGATTTTTTTTATAGCAATCGGCATGGAGACTGCTACAGTATTAGCGAGGCCAGTCATGGACAATCGTCCAATTCCAGTCACTGGCCAATCGATCGGTGTATGTTTATCTATAACAGCAAATGACCTGGATTTGCTTCACTCCTGCCACCTACGAACAGGAACCACCAATCTTCACATTATATTATATGAGCATTTTACATTTACATTAGTTTATATTCATGGCTAACTTTGGTTATTGGCCTATTTTGAGTTCCTGCTCACCCCAGTTATAAAGAGTGGTAGCTTTACGAGTGATATATACAGTGGAACCTCGGATTGTGAGTAAGCAAAGATTTTTAATCAATTTTGACTTGAAAAACGAGCATGTCTTGATTTACGAGTGGCAAGTTTTTTGACACCGACACACACATACACACACTCTCTCGCCTTTACAGATCCCCCCCCTCCCCGGCTTCACACACACACACACACACGCTACACACACACACACACGCGCGCTACACAGAAACTCTACACAGAAACTCTGCTCTACTACTTTATATATTGTATTAATTATTTTTCTGTATTAATTTTTTTGGGATTTATTTTTAACTTTTTTTAAAGGTAAAGTGCAGGTTAATTTGCTTTATTTTTACTTTATATATTGTATAAATTATTTTTCTGTATTTATTTTTTTGAGCTGTGGAACGAATTATTTGAGTTTTCATAATTTTTTATGGCAAGATTTGATTTGGTTTACGATTGTTTTGGAATACGAGCCCGCTTCCTGAACGAATTATGCTCGTAATCCAAGGTTCCACTGTATCTATTTATTTTTTAAATAGATTATGATTGTTCGCTGAAAACTCATACGCTGAAAACTAGGGAAGAAATTCAGACAGTGCAAAAATTTGTACACTTTTTTGTACTCATTGTACTGTTGCAGTGGTCTGAAAGCCTCGACGGGTCTTTCATTGAGACGGCAGGTCAGAGTTATGGCTGCATTTTGGGTGAGCCCAAACTAAGCAGATTTAGAAAGGATTAACACACTTGTTGCGGCTCACACAGTGACCTATGATTAAATGAGGATTGGCCGCTGTGGCTACGTTCCCGACGAGTTATAAGACCCGAGCTTCTGGAGCTGGGGCGTGGTGCCAGGGAGCCAATATCTTACACTGCGGAAGCACTGAAAGGAGAGAATTACCTCGAAGGCATTCAATTAAATTTCCCTCTCTGATTCTGTCAGCCAGCCTGGGATTTGTCGATCCAATAGTTACAACAGAGAACACTCGCGTGGCTGGGAAACTCTAGAGAAATGCAGGTTATTTCGCTACAACTGTACATGTACACTGTATATCCCAGGTGTTTGTCCTGGTGCAGGTTTGCTCTAGACATGTCAAGACTGTAACGAAGACAATTTAAAATCCTTCCAATTGGTAAATACATATACTGTAGACTAGCATGCATATTCAACAAAATCCTTGCTTGAAAGAAATAATACAGTATAAGGCGTACTGTACCGCGTTACTACCTTTATACAGCATAAACCTCTCACGATGTTAGACGTACTTTTATAAGCTCTTTTTTTCAGCTTGTCGAAAACAAACCCGCACGTTGCAAGAAATGAGTTGAAGCACTTGAGAAGATGCATTGACAATAATCATAAATAAATGCTCAAATAAGAATATACGATGTGCAATAATGAACAGCAAACTGTTCAACACTACACACCTCAATATTTGTTGTAACAGCTCTGGTTTTTTCTCGGTCTGCGTTTAAGGATGTTTTTGTTTCATTCTCTTTGATACTCAGGAATCCACATCTCGTCACCAGTAATGATGTTCTTTAAGAAACTTTCACCTTCCTCAGAGTTGTCATTGTTAGTCTTTCGGCTGCTCACCTTGAGGGGTCACTACATGGGACCAAGTGATCCACAAAACAACCGTGGCACAGGTTTTTATGCCGGATGCCCTTGCTGACGCGACCCTCCCATTTTCTCCGGGTTTGGGACCGGCGCCGTGTCCAGTGGCTGCGGTTTGGGCACGCTGCTCTTCTTGCATGCAAATCACACATGGGGACAACTTGCACCGCAGTTACAAGTGCAACGATAGAACACATCCACGCCTGCACAGAACTGACCAGGGAGACAGAAAGTGCTGAAAAGACAGACGCTTTAATATAACCAAAGTGTGGATCATTTTTGACTCACTCACCCTCGTACATGAGTTTTCATTAGCCATCTTCGTTAGATGCACAACTTCGTAAATCACAACTGGTGGTTGATTGTATGATTAGTCTCATTTATTTTCGTGGCCGTAAGATACCAAAAGTCACCAAAAGCCATCAGTTATATAACCACCAACAACTTAGCAACAAATAGTGGAAATGTCCTACTTTGTAACAATAGATGGTGAGCGGCAAAAACATTGATTTGCTTAAAGGTCCTACAGTATATGTTTTCTATTTTTCAACAAGCTACTGTACCATCTCTGAAGTTCCCCTCTGAAGTCCCCCATCCCCAAGCGTGTCTGCTAATGCATAATAAAATGTTACAGTATATCACGGAGCCTAAAGTGCCTGTTACCGAGTACCGCCACTGTGCCGCAGCTCTGACATTCATCCTGCGGAGAACCAAAAGAGGCTGATTCTGAGCTGTGGCACATCCTCAAAGTCCAGCATTATCAGACACCGGAGCAAGAGAAAGGGATACTGGCAGGAGGTTGTCTCAGGGATGATGTGTAGATCAGCTCCACTGGCAAAGACTCTGTTCAGCACGAGCTTTCTGCACACCATGCTTTCCCTGTCATAAGTGCGTACAAGGACTAAAAGTAAAACTGTGTCCCTGTCTACACTCTCAAGCTCAGCACGCTGCCACTGGTTCATAGGTTTGCAGTCTGCTTGCCGTGGAGCGAAGTGTTGACTTAAAGAACAGCGACGCGGGGAAGTGGATGAAAGGCAGCTGGGTTATTCCAAGCTATGACGTGAGAGAACTATACAGAGGTTAATTTCTCTATAATGTAGAACCATTTTTGATAACTCAAGATGAAGGGGAAAAAAATGATAAACTGCGCCGCTGATGCACGTCTAACGTCTAGACATAATATTGTGATAAGTGTACGGAAATAACTTCTCAACTTAATGTTCCCATTTATTCCTGTGTATTAGAAAATTGTGAAATTAATATTTTTATACCAAAGAGCACTTTGATTGCTCAGACATTGCTGGATAATTTTCTGTAATAAGGCTAGGACAACACTTCCAGCTACAAAGTTTTTTTGTAATAATTAATAACTAATAATATCCAGAATAAAATTTTTGTAAGATCAAGAAATACATTAAAGAAAATAAAGGAAAAAGAAAGGCTGGTGTGATGACTGAATGTTTTACATCCGCTATAAATCAAGTGACAACAGGAGCTAACTTTTTTATTTGTCACATAGACAGTTATACACAGTATTAATATAATGTAGTGAAATGCTTGTACGACCGCCCGTGATCTAAAAATTAAAAAAGAAAATAGAGTACTAAAGTTAATAGAGTGGAACCTCGGATTGCGAGTAACGTGGTTTACGAGTGTTCCGCAAACCGAGCAAGGATTTTTGATACATTTTTATTCAGAAACCGAGCAAGTATTAGTTTACGAGCGCCGAGTATCATGTATCACACATGCGACTCTTATTTTGACACCGAGCGTCACTCTCTCACCTTACTGTGTAAAACGAGGCGAGGGAAGTGGATAATTCCACACACACACACACACACACACACACTGCGCGCACCAATGGAAACACTTATCTGTCAGGATTTATTTGTACTTTTTTTAAAAGGTAAAGTGCAGATTAATTTGTTTTATTTTCATTTTATAGATTGTATTAATTATTTTTATGCATTTATTTTTTGGGGCTGTGGAACGAATGATTTGAGTTTCCATTATTTCTTATGGGAAATGACGATTTGGTTTATGAGTGTTTTGGAATACGAATTATGCTCGTAATCCAAGGTTCCACTGTAATATGAAAAAAAAAATCTAATAATAAAGTATAATAAAAAGAAAATATTCAAATAAGGAATATTAAATATGAAATAAAAATATAATAATTATACAAATACAGAAAATATAGAAAAATTTTAGCTGTAAAATGTATACTATGTAATGAAAAGTAATAAAATGGACTTCAACCTCAGTACACTGATGGACACTCATTGCCGGCAGTAACATATTTTTATCGGTGCAAACTTTTTAATGACGCTCGTACAGTTTGTCTGTGAGTGACGATTCCCGCCCAAGGTGGCCTGGGGGTCGTTGCACTCCTTGAAAATCAACTAATAATTTGGTCGCTTGTGGAAGTGATGCTTCTGTCTGTGGGATCTGTACACACACTCATTCACCGACACCACATGCACATTATACTGTAGGAGCTTTTCCAGTAGTTATTGCCATCTTCTCCGTACAGTCCTGACCTTGCTCCAAGTCATTTCCACATGATTGGGAGTTCCTGGGGGGCCAGAGTTTCAGACAGTGTAATCATGGCTCAGGCGTACCGAAAAAAACTTTCTTACCAGGCACTAGCGAAACACTGGGCTAAGTGCTTTAGTGTAGCAGGCGATTATATAGAGAAATAACGGGAGTTTCTGGACCTGGGTTGACTTGAACAGCCCTCATATACAGTAGATGCATAAAAAATACTCGGTTTTGTTTGCTTGTATTGCCAATAATAAGTTTTGGTGCAGTCAAACGCTCTTGTATAAGTTGAAGGAAAGACTGTTGGATGGACTGACATTAAAAACGATCAACGAAATGATCAATAGTAATGCTGCTTCATGTGAAACCCACTAATATCATTGATTATTTTCATATGAAAGCCTGCCTCTGCATGTTTTATTCCTTCCTTGTAAGGTATTAGTCTGGATTTCTCATGACAAATAGAAAACAACAACTTTAGAATTTTGAACAAATATGTTACAGCAGCTATCAGTTCCCAGCTTTTGCACAAGCCAGTGCTACAGTATATAAATTCCAGCCTGCAGGATCGAAATCAAATAGCAAAGACTGAGGACATGCCACTTTTTTGTTCAGCACCATTATGTGCTTTTTACAGACTGTCTGTGCCGAATTGAAAAAAAAAAAAAGGGGAAAAGAAAAGAAAAAAACTGCCCCTGCTTTCAGCGATAGGCTGAGAACGTCAGGTTAAAATCCGCTGCCTTACATCATTTATGACAAATGGCTTTCTCACCATCAGCTTGACACTGGAATTTTCTTTGCTATTACTGTTTATCATTGACTTCCAGTGTGATGAACTGCAAAGCAGGAAGCCTTATTTGTCACATCACTCTTTATAAGTGACACGGAGACTCTGTGTCTCTGGCGCTAGATTTGATTTATCAGATGACAGCAACAAGAGGTATGGCATATCCAGCACGGCTGATTGTACGGAGACAGTGACGGCGAATCTACTAATCAGTTAAAGCTAGGTGCGCAACTGCGGAGCCTGAGCATCCATACACAACTTCATATCTACTGCGATATTACAATGCCGCCATAATTACTTATTTAGCAAGAACATCACGGAGCCGTCTAGGAGCCAGAGACAGAGGCACGTCAGACGAGTGCTGTTCGAAATGCATGGACGATGCAGCTCCTGAGCGGAGCAACTGGACGGTTCGAGAGAGCCGCCCATGGCTGGGAGTCAAAGGGAGCGGATTCAGGCCGTACCTCCGGAGGGTAGGGGTAGCAGACTTGCACTCGAAATCAATAAAAATACGGATTCAAATTGTCAAAGTTCATCAAGATGGGCAGACGGGCAGTGGTAGCTTAGCGTGTTA
This sequence comes from Clarias magur, assembly GCA_013621035.1. Lineage (NCBI taxonomy): Eukaryota > Metazoa > Chordata > Actinopteri > Siluriformes > Clariidae > Clarias > Clarias magur. Next base: position 139,440 of record QNUK01000272.1, on the reverse strand, counting down.
AGACTCAGAGTCACCAATCAGAAGGTTGGCGGTTCAAGCCCAAGCACCACCCTTGAGCAACCCTATTTGTTCCAGGGGCGCCGAATAATGGCTGGCTGATCCTTCTCTTTGACCCCCAGCCGCATAACAATAACCAGGATAAAAGTAACCTCTACCAACATCACGTTTCCTACATGACACAGCATTGGTCTTTTGCAATGGTAGAATTTTATTTCGGTGTGGTTTCCGATGCAGTAAAGGACGAGTCAAAAACTGTACCTTTCACTAGAATGTGGACGTCTGCTATTTATTTGTTTCAAATATTCAAGCTAAATGTCTTTAAACTAGATGAAGAAGAGGCCATGCTCTCAAGCATGAAGGTCACAATCTCCAACGCACCGCACGCCGGACCTACAGTACGATTCGGGCGGGAGTTCGTAACTTGTGACGACAGCAGTAAAGAAGTGGTTTAAGAGGATCGCTTATACACGTCACCTACTGTGGCAGCCTGGCAGGGTTACTGGCACCGGTGTGCTGTGTCAGGTAATCCCACTCATTCATCTCTTCACCTCTGAGTCAAAGAGCCTGTCTGTCTCTCCTCCCCTTCCTTTATGCATCTCGATCTCTCAGTCACCAGACACACGACTCAAACCTCCCCGAACAGACCCAAGGACAGGACAGCTGTTTTCTTTTTTTTTTCTTTGCTTAGGTCTACTCAAAATCCTTGAGCTTAAACGGCACAACAACAACAACAACAACAACAACAACAACAACAATAATAATAAGCGAACGTTGATAACAATAAAATCCAAGGAGGGAATATAAAAAATAGAAAATATATATCTACTGTACATCACTATATATACTGTAAAATCCTAGATGTCTAAGTAGAGATGGCTTTTTAAAAAATTTTTATTTCAACAGCACATCAGATTAGAGCCGTTATGAAGCTTTACTTCCTCAAAGGAGGTTATTGGAGATTTTGGATAAACGCCATCAGCATCGTTTCACAGAGTAGAAAGAAATAAAAATCCCCAGGAAAAAAGACCATGGAGTTACAAGGGGTGTCCAAACTTTGGATTGGTAGAGTGTATACGCAACCAAAGCAAAAATAGCAAATGCTATGGTAAATCAGAAATGTTGGCACCCCTGTGTCTGGCTCAAGAAGGGAAAGTTACTGCTGGAATTGAAAAGATTTACTGTACAATCTTGTCTGACATACGGCTTACTAGCTGTGTTTACACCCAAACACCGTCTGAATAAGCGCCAGCGTGCGGCGAAGCAGTGCGAGTATGACCTGTATGGCCGTTCCACAAATGTTAAATCATTTACATTAAAAAAAAAACAAACAAAAAAAAACTTCAGCTTAAGATTATGTTGTTTATGGTTGTTGTTTTTTTCACCTCTTGGTACCAGCTATTGTAAAACAACCAAGGGGCAAAAGGACATATTGTTGCTGTTCTGGGATTTTAACTTTAACAACTTTCCAATAGCTATGTTTACATTTATGGCACTTGGCAGACGCTCTTATCCAGAACGACTCGCGTTCGTGTAATTTATACAGCCGAGCAGTCGAGGGTTACGGGCCTTGTTTAAGGACACGGCGGTGGCAGCTTGACAAGGCCGGGGATTAAACTAATGATGGGAGTCACTAACCAGTTCATGATCGATCATCAGTTTGGGTAAACAATGGGTGATAGATTAATAATCAGTTTAATTGAACAGTTGCCTACAATGCTTGACGCTGCGCTTGATGTGCTTCCTGAAAATCAATGCCACCACCACCATTCACTAATACGTTACACATACATACATAAAGTAGGATTACTTACTATACTTACTTGCTATCAAAGCAGACATATTTTGTCATTTTCCTTTTTTGGTGGCTTACTTGTGTGATTTTTTCCTAAAACCAGAGAGCAGCTTTAAAAAAAAATTTTTTACAGGAAAATTGTACAGCAAGACTTTCGAGATACATCATCCGCCATTTTACACAACCACGTTGTGAGCGTGCGTTATATGTTGGAGACGGTTGTTTGGGTGCGCAAATAGAAATCAGAAACACACAACACCACTGTTGCCCAACACCAAATTCTTCCTGTTACAGCTGTAATAATTAACAAATTTCTTGGTCAGATGACACACACTATATTAACATAACTAAGATGGCATGTTTGCTAATTGTTCTCTGTAGAATTTTCCTTATTCCACGACCTACGAACGAATTCCGTTCCATACAAAAAATATTGTATATAATTGTAAATACAGTGGAACCTCGGATTGCGAGTAACTCGGTTTACAATTAAGATTTTTAATAAATTTTGACTTGAAAAACGAGCATGTCTCGGGTTACGAGTGCCGAGTTTTTTTTTTTTTTTTTACTTTACAGCAGTGATTCCGTTAGTCTGCGCTCACGCGAGTGTCATTAGAGAAATTATTTTTTTCTTGTTAAAACATTGTTTCCGTTGTGTTTGTGTTTGTTGTGAAACTTAAAAATCGAGGTGGGGGGAAAGAGGAGGAGTTTTACTGTGTTAAACGAGGTGAGGGAAGGGGCTAATTCCACACACACACACACACACACACACACACACACACACACATGCACGGCGCCTGCGCGCACAGACGGAAACACTTATCTGTTGGGATTTATTTAAACTTTTTTTAAAGGTAAAGTGCAGGTTAATTTGTTTTATTTTTACTTTATACATTGTATTAATTATTTTGGGCTGTGGAACGAATTATTTGAGTTTTCATTATTTCTTATGGGAAGATTTGATTTGGTTTACGAGTGTTTTGGAACATGAGTCCACTTGCGGAACGAATTATGCTCATAATCCAAGGTTCCACTGTATTGGTATCTGGTGCACTGCAGTATCTATCCTTTTATACAATACATGTGATGACTGAATCCGCTCGTATCTGTGGAAATTCATAACTCGAATGTTCGTAAGTCGGGGACTACCTGCATTATGAATTAATAACGTAATACTGGATACATAGTTTTTAAAAAAAAAATTTATCCAAGAATGTTATTGCTAAGGTGTTACATCATAAAGTATACATATATATTAGCTTTTTTCCCCCTACTTACAGTCTGGCAGATGCAAGTTATTGCACTCGTCTTTTTTATTTTATTTTTTACCGCTGCAAGAATGTACAAAAGGTTGTTGCAGAGCTAAAAATGCGCCTAACAAGCATCTTGAAGCATTTTATTATCACTTTCTTCCTTGGAAGTTAAACTTTAAGTTTAACCTTCCTACAGTATAGGTTAAGCTCAAAGATAACCCAAGTGCACACGCAAAAGAAATGTTTCTGTCATGACTGAGCCTGAATTAGTTGGAGGCTGAACAACAGAACGCCGAAGCTTCTCCTTGGAAAGAAGCCGGCCGGTTATCCTGGGAAACAGTAAGCAATGTTGAAGGAGACAAGGCGCTCGTGTTGCGGGGAGCGGTGCCTGATGCTTCGTCTTGATGCTTTCTTTGTGAACATGAAAGACATCACAGCCAGAAACAAAGTGGGTTGCATAAATGATAATGCAGAAATCTCTGCTCTATTAAACCCCTGTGTTCTGGAGACATCACACATCCTAAAGCAAAACCGAAAGCAGCGGCTGAACCTCAAGCTCTCAGTCGAGTCTATTTGTAAATACACTTTTCTGTGATGCACTGTGTGCTCTAGAGACGGGGGGAAATCGATTCCGTGATGTGTCGTGACTCTTTTGTGTGGCAATTCATGTATCGCTACACTGACTCCAAAATCAATTTTGTTAAATAAATTTTTTCGTCTACAGCCACGCGGAAGGCCCGGGTTCGATTCCCACCCAATGCCTAAACCCCGGCAACTGAATTCAATGCCGGTCTAAAGGCTTCCAGCGTCAAACCCGCGCCAAGTTGTTGTACAGATCAGACGGTCCTCTGTGGCGAACAGCCGAAAGACTGTTCCAGTCAAAGGTTTGGACCTACATTTGGATTTCATTTCCTACATTGTATAGCAAATTCTTTTTTTCCGTAAAAAAACTATGAAATAACACACATGGCATTAGGTAATTAAATAACAACATCAACAACAACAGTCAGTTGGTATTTCAAGACAAAGACCATCAGCTGTTCTGGAACGGTTCCTACAAGAACAGTGCGTTTGTAAACCCCATCGAGCTCCACGATGAAACTGTCTCTCATGAAGACCTTCCCAGGAAAGCCAGACCAAACCTTGGCTCAAGTTCATTTAGAGTCACCAGCCGCAGAAATCACCAGTTACCAACCAGCACCTCAGATTAGAGCCGTTATGAAGCTTTACAGACCATGGAATTTGAAGGTGTGTCCAAACTTTTGACTTGTAGTAGTGTATGTTTTTATGTTGCAGTTCGCTCTATAATCATACAGGTGGTGTGCTCTAAACTATTCACAACTTTGTCAATTTGGGATGTCATACAGAATACAAAGACAGAATCAGCACAAAGGCATCATGATACTGTACAGTATATCGTATCCAGTGGCCTCTGGTGATTCCATTCCTAATGTGTTCTACTGCACACACTCCACAGACTTGCTGTCTTGAACAAGTCGCTCACTTATACATGCTATTCACTTCGCCTGACAGTGGTTTTAAAGTTGTGGCCGATCGATCCGACAGTGCAACTGTAATGACTCACATTATTTATAATCATGATGCATTTAAATGTGTCCGAGATTCATGTAGGAGTTTAAAACCTTTGTAAAAATGTTTGCACCATACTGTACATTTTTTTAAAAATGTAAATGTAAAATCCAGGATTTGACTCGAACGCCCCCTGTAGTGTCTGAGATATTGTCTATATTATGATATTTATATACACATAATCATTTTAAATGATTACACGAACGCTTATGTAAATAATGAACTCTTAAGTTAAACAGCTCTTCAGTGTGAGAATGTACTCTGGCTTATACTCAATTAAATATTTTTGCAGCTTTAATAAAACAGTGTTTTTCTCTGGCCGCTCATTAACATAATGTAAATAGTGTTGCACAAATTGTGTGAAAATGTTTAAAAGCATTGAGATATGCTACAGATTTGAAAATATTGTTCAGCCAAACCTGTCATACTCCTTGGCAATTGTTAATTGTGTGCACTAATGGGAAAAACAAACAAACAAACAAATAAAAAAAAAAAAAACTGCAAATAACCAAAAGTATGATTATGGATCTGACCATGCTTCACCAGCAGGACTAATAGGTGTAAGTGCTCTCCCATCAAGCTGAAACACTGTTAGGGGCCATTTCAGCACAACATGAAATGATTTATAAAGGTGACTTTTACTACTTACGTTCCTTTCTCTGCTTTTACTTTGGTTAATGGTCTCTGACGTTACCCATACACACATACACACAAACACAAACTGATCAGTAATAACATTATAACCATCCTGCTAATATTGAGTCGGCCACCTGAACAGTGACACACTGTGTGTTCTGACGAGATTTCCATCCATGGAACACCTTTAGTACGTCCTGACCACTGCAGGCCGGGAACATCTCACAAGAGCAGAAGTTTTGGAGTTGCTCTGGTGTCGTCTAGCCATCACGTTTTGGCCTTTCTCACAGTAGCTTCAGATACAATATCTCATTGCAGTGGCTTCTGGAAGTGGGTGGGATATATTAGACGGCAAGTAAACCTTTTCCCCCTGAAGTTGATGTGCTGGAAGCAGGAAAAATGGGCAAGCTAAAGGATTTGAGTGATGTTGACTAGAGCCAAAGTTCATCCGAGTCACCAGCCTCAGAAATGGCAGGTTAACAGCAGCTCAGATCAGAGAGCAGGTCAATGCCACACAGAGTTCTGGCAGCAGACACATCTCTAGAACAACTGTTAAGAGGAGACTGTGTGAATCAGGCCTTCATGCTAGAAGATCTGCTAGGAAACCACTGCTAAGGACAGGCAACAAGCAGAAGAGACGCGTTTGAGCTGAAGAACACAAGAAAGAACACAAGAAAGAAAACTCGCTGAATGAGAAGGGGTGTCCAAACCTTTGGTCTGTACTGCATATCGTGTTTAACAATGGTCAATGACTCAAAGCAGCTTCATAAAATGAAAGGAAAAATGTATGGAAGTGAGAGAAATGTGTCTAGATAATAATCCCTGGTGAGCAAGGAAAACCTCCCTGAGATAGGCAATAGGAAGAAACCTCGAGAGGAACCGGACTCATTTGGAGGGAACCCATCCTCATTTGGGTGATAACGGATAACAGGAATCATAAGACATCACCATGTGCGTTATGCAGCTGGAAGTTCAGTATAACAGAAGTTATTTTTTATTAACATGAAGTCCTGTTCAGCACCAGGTGCAGAGGGCAGAGGGGGTCTGGATCACTGGGAGCTCAGGCGCAGCATGTGTAGACCCAAACCATCATGAAGCACATCATGAAATCTAGAGGACTGGGTCAGAGCAACTCCAAAACAAGAAGCTCTTGTGGGATGTAGTAGACATGTACCAAAAGTAATCCAAGGAACCAAAAGCGGCGAACTGGCGTCAGGGTCATGGGTGGCCAAGGCTCACTGATGCACATGGGGAGCGAAGGCTGGTCCAATTCAATAGAGGTACTAGAGTACAGTAGATCAAATTGATGAAAAGGTTCATGCTGGTTGTGATAGAAAGGTTTCAGAGCATCACTGTTTTGGTGGGAAAAACGGGGGACCGACACATTGAAAAGACATCAAGAACAACAACATCTACACTTTATAATGATACACTAGTAATCTCCATATGATACATTTACATAACTACATTACAACCAGGGGAACCATTGTGTCATTTTCTTATTCTGCCTGCAGTTTGTGAAAAATGAGCCAATCCGAATGTGTCCCATTCATTCAGAGAACACCATTATCCACGTGAAGCATGACCCAAAGCATTGGACTGCCATTAGGGCGGAGTGCTGTCACTTACACATTCCTCGACTGAACCAATCATATTCTAGAAGACTGTCCTCCCAACTGCTTTCTCCAAGAGGTTACTGCGATCCATCAACTTTCGGTTCATTCTGTTCCTCTTCATTACCGGCGCTCTGCTCTTCAGTTCCTCTTTCTCTGTACTCTCACAAGAGGCCACTATTTTTATACAGTAACAAGAGAGGAGAGTAAAAGTAAAAGACTCTGGGATTCTGTCCGTCTGAATCTATGTTTACCGAGACACAGTTTCCAATATAAAAGCCTGTAGTCCACTCTTCGTCAATTAGAGGGAACATCGGTCATCGTTATATCTTGCATCAGCTCACCAGGTAATAAGGAGAGGAGCTGCCAATACTGCGATTGCTTACTCTCCATTTATACACAGCCTACTGTACAGCAGACAGACAGACAGACAGGCAGGCAGGGACAGGACAAACACGCGTGTTCAGACGCAAACAAACGTCTGTACTTAAAATATCAACATGCTGTAGAAGTCAAAAGGTACAGCTTCAATTAGTGGGTGATGTCATCATAGAGTATGTGTAACAGAGCTAAACAACACGATGGCAAAACTTTCTTTTATACATCGATTCTTTTTTTTTCATACCTTTAACTTGAGGAAGTGCAACCTTTGAAAAACTGCGATGTGTGATGTTTTATGCATTTTTCCATATGGCCAAAGAAGCTACTTCTGAAGTTTAGGCAACATGGACGTGACCAATCTCTTCCCTAAAAAAATTTAAGTTGCTAACTTAACTGCCATTATAGAGAGATGATTTTATACCAGTTACACTGTCTCGCTTCAAACAATAATCATTTAAAATGCAAATTATTCATATTTCTTTATGACGGATTGATACTGGTGTGATACTGGCCACATGTAACTTCTACAGACTCACAGAAATAAGCGCATTGTTGTATTGGTTTGGCAGGACATGGGCCTGGTTATCTGATTCGAGGCTAAAATGTGGATTAAAACTGAACAAACAACTTCTGGTTAAAATAGACATCAGAAATCGGATTTAGACAATAATGATGTACCTGCCGTGTTAAGTGTGTTAAGTGTGCTCACACTCCGTTTCAATAGGCTTTTGAAGGAAGTTGGAATGTTCAGTACCCACTATACGTATTGGGAGGGAACATCGGCAAACATGATGTCCTGATCTATGAGGTTTTTGTCTGGCACAATGCTATTTCTATTAGCTAAAGTTATCCACGCCTCTGATTTTAGTTCGTTTCATTCTAGGATATTGTTGTGGTTTATGTCTGTGTGTATTTGAATATTTGTTACCCCCCTTGTTCTGCTGAAATGGTGCTGGCCACCGCCTTTATAATCAGCGTGTCGTGTCTGGAGAGCTCTTTCTTTCTTTTTTCTTTTTTTCCCTCTGCTGATACTGCTTGTCCTGTTTAAGTGTGCTATGGTTTGTCCTCTGGGAATTTGAGATGCTAGAGCAGTGTTGTATGCCTCCAAATTGCTTCTACTCCAATTGCGTCCATATGGAACGGACTGTATTTTGTTAACACGTTTGCGTATTTTGTATCACATGTTCTCGCGCCTTTTCCTTGTGTAAGTACGTGTCATTAAAGACCCCGCTGACCCCCCCATAAAAATCTGTAGTGTCCGTAACCAGGCCGTAAGGCTTCAGGTTTTTGTCTTTTCATGTGAAATCTAAATTGGCCAAGTTTCATCTGAACGACGGTTTAAGACCACTGAAAGATTTGAATTCATAACGTTACACACTGCATAATAAAAGAGCATGAAACTGTATTTAGCAAACGTGTTCCTTTTTGTCTGATAAAAAAATGCGTATGCATATTTACAAAAACACTAAGCATGGATCGGGAGATAAGAAGCATCAAGTATTATGAAAAATCTTGTTATACGATCCTACCTGAAAATTCACCTTTTCACCTTGCGGAGATACTTTCAGCACCAACACCATGTTTTGGCCATTTCTTTCTTTCTTCTTCTTTTAGCTGCTCATGTTAGATATCACCACAGTGTCCCATTTGTCTCCATCTAACATCTTCCCTTGTCACTCCAACCTCCAGCATGTCCTCCTCCCTCACCACATCCATACACCTCCTCTTGAGCCTTCCTCTTCTCTCCCTGCCTGGCAGCTCCATCACTAAAACTCTCCTCCCGATATTCCCCTCATCCCTTCCTCTGCACATGTCCAAACCGTCTTAATCTGGCCTCTCTAACTTTGTCCCCTTCCTGCACTGTCACTGTGCTGCTTCCTGTCTTTTTGTTAGCTGCGACGTCTCCAAACCATACAACATCGCTGGTCTCACTACCATCCTGCCCCCCCCCCCCCTTTCTAATTTACACACATGGACTGCGTCTTGCCAAAATGACCACCAACATTAAGGGGAAAAAATATGAACTCCGTTTTCTTCATAATTTATGCTAAAATATAAACACAAGCCCCATATGGGACTGTATGTTTGTGAGGAAGCTCTGTGTGTCTCATGTAGACATAAAGTACTCTGCTGGTCTAGTCTTAGAGTGTCGATGGATTTAAATGAAAAAACATCTCTGAATGTTTTTTTTTCCCCCTGTTCTCATGTTTATTCAGAAATCACTACAGGAAAAAAATAAAAATTTACCCTTTATCAGACTATCATAAAATCCTTTTCTGGTACACAGTGTATTGTACTACAGTGGGACCTTGGATTACGAGCATAATTCGTTCCAGAAGCGGGCTCGTATTCCAAAACACTCGTAAACCAAATCAAATCTTCCCATAAGAAATATTGAAAATTCAAATAATTCGTTCCATAGCCCCAAAAAATAAATACAGAAAAATAATTAATACAAAATATAAAGTAAAAATAAAACAAATTAACCTGCACTTTACCTTTAAAAAAAGTTCAAATAAATCCCAACAGATAAGTGTTTCCGTTTGTGCGCGCAGGCGCTGTGTATTTGTGTGTGTATGTGTGGAATCACTGCTGTAAAGTAAAAACAAAACAAAACAAATGAATCAGCACCTTACCTTTGAAAAGAATCGCGACAGAGCAGAGTTTCTGTGTAGAGCAGTGTGTGTGTGTGTGTGTGTGTGTGTGTGTCGGTGTCTAAAAAACTCGCACTCGTAAACCAAGACATGCTCGTTTTCAAGTCAAAATTGATTAAAAATCTTTGCTCGTCTTGCGGAACACACGTAAACCGAGTTACTCGCAATCCAAGGTTGCACTGTATTTATGACAATTTGAGCATACAGTGAACTCCAATTCTGAATTTGGGAAAAAAGATCAAAAGTGTAAATTGAAACATTGATTCAAATAAAAATAGTGACCTACAGTAGTGTAGTTTATATGTTTTGTTTTTTGTTTTTTTCCGCAGTCACATTTGTTCATTTCTCAACTTGTACAAACGTCTTGTGCAAATCATAAAAGCAATTTCTCATTCTTTCAAACTGATCGCGAATGCTTTGGTACATTAACGCGAATGATTACGCGCATGTCTGCTGATTCCAACATCATCAGTTCCTTATGTCAAATTGATCAAATATATTATACTGCTTCTCCGTACAACAGAGTATTCTTCTTTGAATAGAAAAAACGATAAGAAAGAAAAAAAAAATAAAAGCATTAGCTCATTGTATATGTCATTACTATTCTATTAGAGCTTTTTTTTTTTCTGTAAATGTGTCGTGAATTGATGAGCTACTCTCAGGTGAACCTTGAGGAGTTTGTTTAAAGTTGTTTGATGAACCAGTTCTCTGCCATGGATGCAGCAGACGTCTGCACGGTATGGATAAGACGTTCCAGAATATTCTTACTGTGGCCTGATAGACTGGAACATCAGGAGGCGCAGAACGACAGCACTGTAATTCATATTGATACTGTCCAAATTCAAATTTTATTCGGCACATACACAGTCTTACACAGTGCGATATGAAGCGGAATGCTTATACGACTGCTGATGGCCTCAAGATTCAAAAGGAAGGTTTCAGTGTGAAAATAAGAGACATAAGAGAAATTACAAATGAGAAATATAAGAAATATGTAATAACAGACGAGTTGAGCTGTAATATAGTGCAGTTTAAAACTGTGTCCAGTTACGGGAAAGATAAAGTGCTGATGTGCAGAATATTGTGCAAGATGTGTGCCCAAGTTCAAAGTTCGCAATGCAGTGGTGTGCAAGTTCTGCCTATCCAGTGTTCACATTTCTAATTATTTCCTTTATGCTGTAAAAGAGTCTTTTCTTTTTTTTTTCTTGCAATACATCTTTAATCAGTCAATATGTAGCCGTATACCGTACAGCTTTTTGCATTTTCCGTCATTGTCATCAAAACATCAGAAAAAACTTCCAGGGACCACCGTTATACTGACAACACTGCGGCCACCTTGATCATAAACAATGGCGCAACTTCTGACGGCACTGACATCTTCATTGACAAACATTTACTTCTGAAATATAAGTTAACAATTTGGGAAAGTTACAGGCTGTAGCGGGACCGCATTGTGTTGCTCTGTTCGTACTAACCGTTTTAAAAGCTGCACTTGTTGTAAATGTTAAGGATGATTCGGGAATTGCAACAAAGCGACCGAAAAAAAAAAACAACAAAAAAAAAACTGTAATATGTTTCTGAATTCTTTATGAAAGAGTCTACAGAGCTTGACTGCTTTGAGCTGAGTCGACAGAGCTTGACTGTTACTAAGCTCCACGGTTTGCAGCATAGTTACAGAGACGACATGTCATGGCAAGATTAGACTTGCAATGGTTTGTCTTTTTTTTCTTAAATGGTCTTTTTTGGAGAGAGAATGATTGCACAACAATCAGTTTTTTATTATTATTATTTATTATGATTTAGATGAAAATCCCATGCACACCTAATATTTGGCTTAGCAAGTTTCATCTTCAGCAGATGCTCTGGATAGCCATCAACAAACTTTGGGCGGGATTCCGGGGTCGGGTAAATTACAGTAGTCGGACTTTTAAGCAACGTCTACCAATTTCCAATAAGTTTAAGATGCTCGAAAAGATTGAAGTTAGTCGGCTTCATCATCCCACCAGCATCTTTGTTGTGTGTTTGGGGTCATGACCTTGTTGGAACACTCAAGTTGGAAGGTTCGAGATCTACCGTCGCTCGTGATTTGCGATTAGGCAGGAGAATGTTTAGGTCATCCTTCTTCTTTATTCCATCCACTTTGTCCAATAGCCCAGTTCCACTGGCAGACATTTGCTGTACTGTGACTCTCCTAAGGTCACTCTGGTTCAAACTTTCCTCCAGAAGGCTATATTGTTGTTCAAGCCTCGAACGGCAGCTTTTCAGTTCCTGGTGATATAAGGATCACTTGCCTAGTGTTCGATCAGCTTCGAGTTCAGACCTGTTCCTTGGTGCTTCTGCAGTCGTTGGAAATGGTGACAGTCCTGACTCGAAAAATCTACCATCCTTTTTCTCGCTGAGCTCCTTGGACTTTCCCATTGTCCTGTGTGCATTGGCCAATCCAGTGAGTGCTATCGAACGGCACTTTCAGCACCAGTGAGTTAATCATCGATCAGCCATAACGTTAAAACGCAAATTATTATGCCCAGTATTTATTTTGTAGACCAGCATTACTGTATAAGGCCTCTAGGGGGCGTGCCGTTGTGTCTGACACCAGGGAGTTATAGTTGGATACCGTGGGTGCTGTGGGTTTCGGGGTGCGGCTCCTGGGATCGGATTTGTTTATCCAGCACATCCCACGGACACTCGGTTGGATTGGGATCTGTGGAATGTGGACGACAACCTTGAATTCTTTGTCTGTGATTCTGTGATTCACATCTGTCATGGCCAGCGTTGACTTTTTCCGCAGGTGGGACCGGACCGGACCGGGTTGCCGTTGGTCCCGTAATTATCATCAGTGTTATTCAATTAACTTGGCAGTGGTGTGTTTGCGTTGTTATTGTTCTGCTTTTGACGTACATTCACAAAAAACCTCGAGAATAAGTGCACTTTCCAGCCTGTTTGCTTTTCTCTTTTATCCGGCGCGCAGCTATAATTTGGAACGACTTGAGCATACAATCAACTCGAAAATGATTGGCAGCACCAACATACCAATCAGGCACCATTAAACCACCAAATACAAAATCAAATAATAATAGCGCTGGCGGTTACAGTAGGTTAACGGTAAACTTCAAGCTCTCGAGTCCCAGCAATGAGGCTTTATTGTAGGCAAGCCATGGACAGAGATTGGCTTCATTATTGATCTTTCTTACACTAGATTTTGCACTTGTCTCACAAATCATACACATCCAAGTCATATACACCTTCCAGCACCTTCCAAGTATATGAGCTGTCTCGAATAAACTGTACGGCTTGACGTTGCTAATAATATTGTAGATAACCACTCGCTAGTTGGAATATACTGTAACTTTTGCGGAAGAACTGCATGAAGGGACGCGGTTTCTTATCAGCGAATAACTTAAACAAAGGTTTATATGTAAAAGACCAACTCAACTCTAATTAAATGGGTAATATTTCCTTTTTTTAAAGCAATAAAATCTCGGGCTCTGTGCTCAGAAAATGACCCCTGCAGTGAACGGTTTTTTTTTTCTTTTCTTGTCGTTGTTTTTTTTTTAAAGAAGTCTCTGTGTAATCCAGTGAACCTTATTTCAGTTAAACATAAATCAGTTTCTCTAGACAATCACCATAACGCTTCCTTAACCCTTAACCGGAATAATGAAAAATACATTAGTCCTGTCGAACCATAATGGGCTCATGAGCTAATGGTCTGTTTCCAACACAACGATTTCACGAACCACACAAATTACGCAACAGTGACGCATCCGACACTTTGAATCCGATAAAACGGGGCCGCGGGATTTCTATCAGGTGTGAAGGACCTCAAAGACCGTCTGCTTGTATGTGCATGTGTCAGAAACCCACTTGAATATTCATGTGGCTGCAGTATCAATGGGGCACTTGTGAAATATGGAGTCTATTTCACAGCATTAGGATCCTATTTTCAGCACATGGCTTTTTTTTTTACCACTAATTAGAGCCGGAGATGTGTTTTCTCCCTTTGCCTGCCACTTTTTTTTTCCTTTTTTTTTTTTTTTTCACTCAAGCCTGGCTCATGGACATGGACAGCTAGATCAAGACCAAGACTAAAGCAGCTAATTGCTTTAACATCATTTCAGCAAATCCGGTAAAAGACAGCTATGGACTGCTGATGCATTGCTTTAGTCTGAGCAAGGCATTAGTACAAAAACAAACAAACAAAAAAAAAAAAAGGCACGCGATTACTACACGAGTAGAAATGCATACACAATTAAGAAGAATAAGCAGAGAAAAACAACAACAACAACAACAACAACAACAACATATATTCATAATCAAGTTGAGCCACCCAAATTGCATTTATAAACGTATACGTAGAGCGAACGTGCCATTTTCTTTCGCAATGACCTAATTTCATATTTCTAAAAAATAACATTTATAAAACATTAATTAAATCTACATGTTACTTTGAACTATAATCGTTGACGCGCTTGAGAAATGTTACCATCTTTTAATTAACGTCTAAATCCACGTATTTAGTCACCCTTCACTCACAAACACCCTTTTTTTTCATGAATCATTTATTCTGTTATTAAACAGATTTACATTTTGTTTTTCAACATTCATTCAATCTTGTTTCCTGAACACATTCGCTGTGAAATATCTTTAATATGTTCACCATTTTCATAAATTTACAGAGAACGAGAAAATCAACCTTGTTTGTTTGTTTGTTTGTTTGTTTTAGTGTCCGTGACATTGTACCATCGACTGTTGAGATCACTTCGAAAGTATAATCCGATGATCCAAATTACTGAGTGAAAGTGAACCGTTGATGAAGGATCGCGGCGTTAGACGAGAGCGCGGTCGGAATGCGGAAGCGACGGTCAAATACCGGGGGATCAGTCAGAGTAGCGTCTACGCCAAACCGTGAAAGGAGAGGCGTAGTCAAAAGAGGAAGATCGGTAAGCGGGAAATTAAAGAGCGGAGTGACGATCAAAAACGCGAACCAAAACCCGTAGTTGAAACGAACCGAACTTGGCAACGTGAAAGCAATGAAACACAAACGCGGGGGAATCGAGGCAAAAACACACAAGATAGTCTAGCAAGTTAAGGAACGCTCAGCACATGCTTAAATGCTGAAGAAATCAGTGTGGATTTAGAGACTAGTGATGGGGCGCTCATGACCGATTTTTTCCCCGATTTTCTCCCTAATTTAGTCGCGTCCAATTCCTCCCCGTCACTAGGGGGCTCCACACTAAGGCTCCCACTACCACTCAGCCGGGAGGGCCGAAGACTATCACGTGTTTCCTCCGAACCAAGTGACGCCAGCCGACCGCATCTTTTCGAACTGTTCGCTCAGGGGGCGGAGTAACACACTCGGAGGACGGCGCTATCCGCTCCCTCCGCTGCGCGAGCTCGCAGACGCCCCTGACTGGCTGTAGAGCCGTGATTAATGTGGGAGCACTAAGTACCTCTCATCCCTCCCCTCTGAGAGAGCTCGGCCAATCAGCTCTCTCTAGACCTCCGGCTGCGAGAGGTTACAGCACCACCCGGGAATCGAGCTCGCGATATAGCCAAAATCTGTGTACTGTATGTATGTAGACGTGATTTGTGTCTGTTTATTTAAATGTAAAATTTTTTTTAAATTTCTGATCAAAAGAACGAAATGGACTAAATGACTCAAGAAAAGATTCGTTCATTTGGATGAACGAGATTCAAAGAACCGAGTCACTAAAACGATTCAAACTTCCCATCACTATTAGAGTCAGGTGAGCAGACGGGGTGGAAACGAGGGCGTGGGACAGGACAGATGACGGGCGAGGGAAAACCTGAGCACATAGAGACCGTGACAGTGAGAAAAGCATGACAGTTATTTTAAAAAAGCCATTAGGACGTCATTAATGTTTTTTTGTTTGTTTGTTTGTTTTTTATGAAAAAAAAAACAAAACAACGTTTTTTTGTCTCAACAAGAGACATGCCTGTCATTAATTTACACCTGGTTTTCCAAAAAGAAAGTGAATGACATTAAAAACTTTCTGCTACTGAATCCCAAAACTTTAGTAAATCAAATAGAAAATGTACCCAGGACGTGAAATGTGAGTTTATGCTCATACAGTACAGAACATAAAAGGGTTTTCAAGCAGAATAAATCCCAATTGAAGCTGGCACTTGGCTGAAAGCAGCACATCTGGCCACGAGTGCTTAAACTATTATTTGCAGACCTGAAATCCTGAAAACATATGATCAGTTGCACAGCAGAATAAAGTAACTCCATTTCTGCAGGGTGTTTTGTTTTGTTCTTTCAAATAAGTATTGCAAACAGATAAAAAATATTTTCTGCATATTTCCTTGACGTCTCCTGGGTGTTAAAAAAAAAAAAAAAAAAAAAAAGCACAAATGCCAAAATATGTCAAAATTGTTTGGGTTATAACAATGTGAATTTGTGTGTGTGTTTTTTTTTTTTTTTTTTTTTTTGCAAAATGCTACAAATCCACCTCCCACAGTTTTTCACACAGATAAATCAGCCTACAGGTGTGTGTTTGTTGAGTTGTACAAAGGGTGTTCAGGCCAAACCGGGACTTTGTCACCTCCTGAGCAGAAGACTGAAGGCGTAAACGGGATGAAGATTTACAGGATACTTTAAGCACAGTACGATGATGAGAGTCTTAGCAGAGGTTTAAAAAAATCGAGTGGCGCCAACGTTGTAAGACAGTTCGTACGTCCGTGAAGGCCCCGATCCTGGCTGACCTTGCTGCAGTCTTTTCATTCAGTGAATGGAACACATTGGATACCTAGAGAGATCTCTGTCTTTGTTCAGCACAGAAGATTTCTATAGCAGTGGTTCTCAACCCTCGTCCTGGAGGAACCACCTGCCTGGCGCATGGTCATGTTTTCTCAGCTTCCAACACACCTGATCTTAACCAATTATTATCATAACCAAGCTCATTTACAGCCTTATTCCTGGCTTCAAAATTCTCAAAAAATTTTAAGAACACATTAAGTTCACTCAAAGTCGTCCCTGTTTTGCCCAGCCAGTAGTTTCGCTTTACTCAACGTGTTAAAGAAAGAAGCGATGTGATTAGCACCTCTGGACGAGTCAACCTTTTCCAGTGTAATGGCCGCAATGTAAAAGTTGAGGTTCGCCTCAAAAATGTGGAAGATCAAGACTGGTAAAAGAAGAATATATACTAGTTATAGACAAGCTCATGGTTGCCAGAGCTAAGTGATTTGCTAGAAAAGTCTGAAAATGGTGTTTTACTCTCATATTTTTCATATCTACATTATTGGGCCATAAGGACCTTGAAGAGAACAAACACGTCTTTATTTATTTATTTTTTTCCCTATAGGTGTCCACTTTTGGCCAACGGTCTTTTCCTGTTTTTTTAAAAAAAAAGGACAAAGAAAGGTTGCCTTAATAAAATGTTATAATATATAATTTAAATAAAAAGCTCATACTGTAATTTTTTTATTTTTATGCACACTCAAATGCTGTTTGTTTTTCCACTACACACCTTTGTCCATTGTGCTAATTCATCTCCTTAAGCCATGAATGCATATACAGTACACACACACACACACACACACACACACACACACACACACACACACACACACACACACTGTTTTATCTAATGTCATTTCAGAGGAATGCGATTCCTTTTCATGTACGCATAATTAAAAATGTAAAAAATTTTTTTTTTTTTAAAGTGGCAATATGATTGTTTCTTTTTCCATGAATTTTCTTTTTAAATAGCTACATTGTCATACGCGGTACCACTCTGAACAAGGCAGAACTGTTTAAATAAACAATTAAACACAATAGTTATCAATAGTCATAAAAAAATCAATGGCATTATTTTTGATTCTTATTTGTTTATTTATTTATTTATTTATTTATTTATTTAAAAAGGATTAATGAATAGAAGAATGCCATTCCACTGCTTACAGAGGTACATTTTAAATTTTAAATATATATAAAAAAATCTTCTTTTTTTTTTTGCAAAAGACTCGCAGGCCATATAGACATTGGAAGTATATTTTTCATGCATGCTTTTTAAAACCAACAGTTACTGTACAGTATGTTCAAGATCAATCTGACCCACAATGGACGTCCGCTGGGAGCAAAAAGTAAAAATCCAGGCATCTACTCCGGGCTCTCGGGTAAATTACACCTTTCCATGCACCTTTCCAAGCTGATCCGACTCATAGAATCGAATGATCTGAACCCATCAATTAAAACAACTCTTTAGTCGTGAGTTGAGACGAGTGGTCTTTGAATGCATGACGTGACTCTCACCAGCTTAGATTTACCACTGAGGACCAAAGACAGCTGATCTGGAAAAAAAGTTCTGGTTGTGTTTGATATAGACCCTTCCTCTAAAAGCCACCGATATCAGAAGAGAGCAGGATTACTGTACATAACACTCGAGGGGAAAAGCAACAACTACTGTATAGTGCGAGGAAAACTCCTAAATTCTGCATCTATTAAAGGAAGATCATAGTGATTTTATTTAATCGCAGGTGTGATTGGAGGCGTTAGAGGATCGTCGGTGTACTGTTTAAAAAAAATATACAAAATAAAACTCACATGGAGATCATGTGTTATTGCTCGGATCATTTAAAATTAAAATTTAAAATAAAAATACAAAATTGACGGTGATGTTCTTTGGCTCAGTGTAAAAAGTAACCATTTTAAAAACCAGATTTAATCTTACAGTCTAAAACCAGACCAGCTTTAAAAACATGAGCGCACTAACTTTAGACGCTTTTTTAAGACCAGTTTATTATTACAACTCTTCAGCCGGATAGGCGAGAACTAATTAATGAAGACACCTGTTCTGTGCACGGGAGAACCCTTAACACATGGCGTATGTTGTCTTAATACTTCTGGCTACCGCTGTACGCCCAGACCTCAATCTTTTCACATATTGCCCTTTTTTTTTTTTTTTTTTTTTTCATTAAACGTCCGGCTATTCACTCTTTCTGATTTAAAGCTTAGGTCTATCTGCTGCCCATTTCATCCACTGCCTCTAATTATTGGGCATGGCGATACAGAAGGCAAGGTTTTTAATGGAAAAGGCGCACTCGGAAAGGTCATAACTAATAAAAATGCCAGGAAGGATGTCTTTGTCTCCTTTATAATAAAACGCTGTAAGAAAGAACCTCTGATTCTATACAGATTTATGTCTTTCTCTCTTTCTTCTTGGTACACACCCCAGACAGGGGGACAATCCATTACAGGACACACACACACACACACACACACACACACACACACACACACACACATGCACACTTTTCTTTCAAATATCAGGAATGATCGCATTAATGAGAAAAATAGACACGAATGCAATGGGTGATAAATATCACACTGATGCTCTCATTAATAAACAATTAGTATGTTTACTTAATTCCTGAATATCATAAAATCTCATCAAATATGCCTTGAAGACATTTTTCTTCTTTTTTTTTTTGTTTAAGAACAAACAAACAAACAAACAAACACCATCTGTGCTGAAGCGAACATATTCCACTCAATCACTGAAGGAACATTGGACTACAGAGCCTGTGGACAATTCGAATGAGGAACTGTTCCCCTCATTTATAAGCTTAAGGAATTACAGTACCAGTCGACGCGAAGAGACGAGTTGAAGAGTGAAGAGTGAAGAGTGAAGCATCAGCGGATTGGAGCAGCGGACAGCCACATCCTGCCGCACCGGACACACTGCGCTCCCACGCACACACTCTCTCCGACTTCATCTTCATCCTAGATGACATTTCCCACTGACAGGGAGCTGCCTACTTGCTTCCTAAACAGTTAAACGCGTGATGTCTTACCGCTACAGCCGCACCACATGCTGTCAGCTCATGTCACCGGAAAGAAAGCGCAGGCTGTTCCAGGGCTTGTCAGCATGACAACAGGGGGACGTGAAGCTTCTCGATCTTCCCTCATTATCATCATCATCATCATCATCATAACAATAAATCGGCGGAAATGTAGTTCAGGGTCCTGGTGTGGCTTGATTTTAACGGGACATTGTGAAATAAATGAGTGACTAATTCCAGCTCACAATTGAACATTTCTTTTGCGAATTTTCGATGTGGTCAAGAAAATGCCCATCAACGCCTATTTTTTTTTATATATATCGCTCCCAAAATACTTTAATTTCACTTCGAACTCAGTCTAATACTCACTCACTCTCTCATCATTTATACCGCTTAATCCTGTATTCAGGGTCACGGGGGGGGGGGGGGGAGTCTATCCCAGGAGACTTGGGGCACACGGCAGGGGACACCCTGGACAGGGTGCCAATCCATCGCAGGACACACAGACACACACACACACTCATTCACATGCCAATTAGCCTAACCTACATGTCTTTAGAATGTGGGAGGAAACCGGAGTACCGGGAGGAAACCCACCAAGCACGGGGAGAACATGCAAACTCCATGCACACAGAGACGGGAATCGAACCCGGACCGTGCCGGTGCAAGGCGACAGTGCTAACCACTACACCACCGTGCCGCCTCAGTCTAATACATTGTCCTCAAAAAGTAATAATAAAAAAATATAAAAGTAAACCTGTGTACTGTACAGCTGTGTCTCCCGCAGTGATAGAATGGAAAATACAGATGTTACCCCTAGTGTATATGTACTGTACTGTAATTCCTAGGCGCGTTTTCTTTGATATCAGTTCTGTAGGGTAAATACGGTAATAATTCACCGTCACAAGCCGCGTTGTTTTTCTCTCCTGTCGCTTTGTGCTGTCTCTACAGTACGAAAAAATTGTATACAGTATTATATTTTATAGGGAAATTTAGCTGAATTCATGTTAATATTTACGTAGCAAAATTTGTTAATTATATTGTTCTTAATAGTTGTACAGTATATTGCCAGGAAAAAAAGCTAAGAAAAAAAATGGCGGAGTTTCCACAAACAATTATTCGTCTGGTTCTAAGGAAAAATCCTTGAACAGTTGAGCCACGACTATACGGGGGTCGACTGTACAGTATAAGCAATCCAAGAGTATGGAGTGTACAGTACACCGGGGCGATATGACACTGTTATATCAATACTGGGATACGTTATGTCACAATACACGCCTATAAGAGGTTGTAGATGTAGTTGTAGTACTGTAGATATCACTCTATTTACACTATACATATATTAAAATTAAATAAACAATTACTTCATTTTGATGTTTCCATTTATTTATGGTTTAGTGCTTTTATTTATTTTAAATACAAAAAATATAACCCCATAACAACAACAGTACTGTGCAAAAAAAAAAAAAAGTCCAACCCAGTTTTTTTTTTTTTTTTTTTTTACCAAGTTTGTTAAAGATTCTTATTTTACTTTTATTACTTTATCTTTGAGTCGATACAAAAACATTTTTTGACATGCCAGAAAAAGAATCAGTAGATATACTGTAATATATAATCGACCCCTTTTAGACAAAAAAAAAAAAAAAAATCGAAATGGAAGTCGCCGGGTTTTGCAGGTAGTGTGCTCAGAAGACCTGCAGGATGCTTAAACTTAGTAGTGAATTTTATTATTTTTAAAAAAGCACAAATTGTACCTGGTACAAGGACATTGTACCTGACATCAAAGGGTCTTTAAAGCGTCGTCACATGCTGGCTTAGTTTCATTAATTTACTGCGCTTTATAGTTTTTCTTTGCTTGTTTGTCTGTTTGCTTGTTTTGTTAAGGCATCCTTGCTCTACGGCGTTTACTTGCAAGTGCCGAAGACTTTTGCACAGTAATGTACAGTATGTACTATGATCGTGTATCAGAAAAAAAATATATATATATATATATATCTAACAAAAGATCTATTCAATTAAAACCCAAACTTAATAAACATGAACAGGAAAAATATGTATCCGTTATATTTAACTTGGAAAAGACTTTGAGTTAAGATGAAAGACTTCGAGTCGACCACAGCGGAAGTGACGACTCTGCTGTGGACCGCTGGTGGTCCTTCTGATGTCTGTTCGACATAATTTACGCTCTGGAAAAATTTATTAAGATATATAGGGATGCATTCAGGTCATGTGTAAAATGCACTTAAACGTAATAATTGCTATTTACAGTATATAAAAAACACATTTAATTAGTCACAGGATTCCTCGGCCCTCATGCAGCAACAGAGGATTGTATCGTTTCTTTTTTCTTTTCGGGGTCAGAGCGCAAAGTCAGCTTTTCCACCTTTTAAGTGGTTAGGAGTGAACTTTCGCCCGAAGGCCTAACTGTGGTCAAACAGGGCGATGGCACTCGTGCCCCAGTGGCAGCAGACTCACTAACATAAACCCCTGCTAGTCCTCAGACCTGAACTTGTGATCCTTGGGTACAAAGGGGCCCAATTATGTCTGGATCTCACTGCAATGTTCTGCCAAAGGGCACACAGTCTAGCACTAGTGTCTGCTTCTTTTATTCTTTTCTTTCTTTTTTTTTTTTTTTTTCTAATTTGGTGCGATGCAGCATTTTCTAAAGTTTTTCTGAAGTTCCTCTCATCATATAGAAATTTGACTGATATACAGTGGAACCTTGGATTACGCGCATAATTCGTTCCGGAAGTGGGCTCGTGTTCCAAAAAAAAACTCATAAACCAAATCATCATCTCCCATAAGAAATAATGAAAACTCAAATTATTCGTTCCACAGCCCCCACAAATAAATACATAAAAATAATTAATACAATCTATAAAATGAAAATAAAACAAATTAATCTGCACTTTACCTTTAAAAAAAAGTACAAATAAATCCCGACAGATAGGTGTTTCCGTTGGTGTGCGAAGGCGCCGTGTGTGTGTGTGTGTGTGTGTGTGAAATTAGCCTCTTCCCTCGCCTCGTTTTACACAGTAACACAACTCTCCCCTCTCCCCACTTCGCTTTTTAGGTTTCACAACAAACAAACACACACACACACACACACACACACACACACACACACACCATGGAAACACCAAGGTGAGAGAGTGACGCTTGGTGTCAAAATAAGAGTCGCATGCGTGATACATGATACTCGGCGCTCGTAAACTAATACTTGCTCGGTTTCCGATTAAAAATGTATTAAAAATCTTTGCTCGGTTTGCGGAACACTCGTGAACCACGTTACTCGCAATCCGAGGTTCCACTGTACTGTAAACCACTTACACTGGAGACTCCTTCCATAAGTTAGTTCTTCCAGAAATATTTTTTATTTGCTTCCATTATTGACACACCTGTGAGCAGCATTGGATGTAACACGTTACAAAGTAATGCGTTAGAGTACTCGGGTTACTTTTTTGATGTAACGAGTAATCCAATGCATCAGGTCCGCCATTCAAGTCCTCAGTTACTTAGTTACTTCTTAAAAAATTTAATCCGTTATTCAGAAAATTTATGTAATCCGTGAGCCAGACAGCAGTCATTCCCAATCCATTAATGTGTGTGTGTGTGTGTGTTTGTGTGAGAAATTCGTCCTACAAGCCCCGCCCCTGATAACCCGCCCGCTCTGTTATTCCTGCTGTTACACCCCTATCTCACCCGTGCGGTTTGACTATGTGAGGGCCGACGCGCGGAAAGATGGAAACCTGATCACAGCGCCGAAACTGGCGGTGAATCATGATGAACCGTACTGACGGCCGCCGCGCGAAACCGCGTAGCTGAGATAGGGCTATTAGTAGTGAACAGATTACGGGCAAAACTTCACTGAGTGATGATGGTAGAATAATTATAAAGGTCTCGACTAAAACAACACGCACGAGGAAGCACAAAGGAGTTTTCATTTTCTGCAATGGAAAAGTTACTCGAACGAGTTACTTTTACCAGAAAGTCACGCTGTAATGTAGCGGATTACTTTTTGAAGACAGTAATTTTGTAATGCAATTAGATACTTTAAAAAGTAACCTCCCCCCAACACTGCCTGTGAGTGTACAGTTACTAAAGAAAATGTCAAAAATCTTTACAATATGGGTTCACTAACATTCAGTAATGTTCGTTAACAAACAGCTGAGGCATGATTAAGTTCTGGATCCGGTTGTGTATTTTAAAAGAGGATAAACCCTGAACAAAAGAGTCTAAATCACCTTCACAGCCCTTTCACCTCACCGGGCTACTAATCACCAGCCCCGCCTATCCATTTAGCTCATATTTTCCCCATTATCCGTGAAGTATTTAAGCCATGCTTTATTTGCCGTTCAGTTTCGTGCCAGTTTTCTGACATCGATTGTGAATTGTGTGCCGCTTTTGCTCCTAATAAATGCTAAGTGGCTCGAATCCAGGTCCCCACATCAGGCATGCCAAACATCCTCTCATTTATTGATAAAGCCTACAGAGACGAGAGCTCTGTCAGAACAGCACCACAACAACCTCTACTCTTCTCTCAACATCAGCAAAACAAAGGGAATAACTGTGGACTGCAGGAAAACATGACCCTACACGACATGTCAACAGAGCTGTTGAGGCAAGAGTCAGGAATCAGGACTAACAGAGACTCGATTTACAGCACATACTCAAGAAGTACGGTCTAGACACTACTGTACCATCGTCGCTTGCTTATGCAGTACTGCTGTACAACTTCATGGGGTGCAAGGCTTTGCACAGGCAAAAGGTTCCGAGCCATTTCGGATAAACAGCAGTACCTCGACATACAAACCCACGCCTCGTGAACTTTCGCCTTAAGAACTGAACTCTTGCAAGAAATTGGCCTTGGCATACGAAGCATTTTCAGCGCACGAGCAAACGAAACGAGCTGAAACGAGCGACGGCTAAGTTGCGCGTACGTCCAGGAGCCACTTTAAACTCGTTTGCATCATTGAAAAGCCAAGTGAAGCGAGTTTGCGTATTTTGTGTGGGTATTTTTTTGCAATTTGATGCAAGATTTAGTGAAGATATACGTAGCACGATGGGTCACAAGAATGTTAGCAAGAAGAAAAAGGAGGACAAACTTAAATAATTCTTTTGATTGTGTAAAGCTGCTTTGCGACAGTGTCAATTGTTAAAAGCGCCATACAAATAAAATTGAATCGAATGGAATTGAACTTTCAGTTTGGTTTTTAAAGCAGCCGGTGCTAAGAGGAATCATAAATTAAGGGTTAGTGAGGTTTCAGTTCTATTTATTTCATATTTTACTTTATTTATGTCTTTTCTAAATACTTTGATTGTTTTTATATGAAAAAATATGGAATAAGAATTGAATCCGTTCTGGAGGCGAGCTCTTAAGGCGAAATTTCGTATTGTGAAACGCATTGTCCCATAGGAAATAAGGTAAATGCGAATAATCCGTTCCAGCCACCCAAAAATTTTACGAATATTACCAATTTAAAACACTATAACCATATTTTTGCATATAAAAACAATCAAAACATTTAGGAAAGACACGTAAATGAAGTAAAATATGAGATAAATAAACATTAACGGATGCTTAACCTGCTTAAAAAGACAGAACTGAACGCAGCAGTCTTTTCTTCTTGCTAACATTCTTAGGACCCGTGGTGCTATATTTTCACTAAATCTTGCGCAAAATACAAAAAAAAAAAAAAAACCACACAAAATATATGTCAACTCGCTTCACTTGGCTTTGCGCTGACGCAGCCAGGTTTTGAATTAAACTTTCAGTTTGGTTTTTAAAGCAGCCGGTGCCAAGAGGAATGATAAATTAAGGTTAAGTGAGGTTTAATTTCTATTTATTTCATATTTTACTTTATTTACAGGTCTTTTCTAAATACTTATATTTTTTTTATATAAAAACAATCAGATTATAATGCTGGAAATTTGTTATATTGGTAACATTTTTGGATGGCTGGAACGGATTATCTGCATTTACATGATTAAATAATAATAAATAATTCATAATGTGTATTCTAGTGTTCGCTTCAGATCAAACAACACACAGGGTTAAAACACAGACACATTCCTCACCACCACTAGTTTGTGCTAAAACATGTCGGCATCGATTCTCCTCCACACTGTCTTTACTTGATGTACTGTACAATACTTCCTCGCGCCTACATTTTGTCATGCACACTCTTAACCTGACCGGCACTAGGACCCGGAAGTCATACGGTCGGGTTTCCAGGAAGCATAAAAGGAGACAAAATGGCGCTTCACATCGCTCAGTCATTGAGTTCGCCCATGCCTTTGCTGACGCTACGCCGACTATTCTGTGAGGACTCACCGATTCGGGTTGCTTCTTTGATTGCGTGTGTGTCGCTAGAACGCGGGTTTATTTGTGTAGATCCTCGCTCTTTGCGTAAGAGAGTTCTTAGACTAATCGCGTGGTTATCCTGCCTATTTGTGCTGCTTCCGCGTTTGGGTTTACCATCCACGCTACACGGGCTAACTGCTAAGGCTTTTCAGTTTATCCTTCGGTTGCACGTGACACATTTTAACTTTTCGAATGAAAGATACGGTCCTTGAGAAAATCACCTCAGATCTCAGACGCCCGACACATCAACTGTTCTCCTATCAGACAATCCAGTCACCGAGAAACCGGACAAAGAAACGTTTTACCTGCACGCTATCGGGCTCCTAAATAGCCTGCAGGGCCGTTTGTCACTCTACACTTGGGCGCTTTATACCAAACTTTGCCTGATGTATGCTGCCTCCATCCTCCTCTTATTTTTCCTACCTATAGTGTTTATTATACTTTGTTTACTGTATTCTTGGTGTACTTATTTCATTCTTTTTTTTTTTTTTTATTATTGCTGGCTTATGCTTGTTGCACATTTTGTAAGCATTGCAATATGCCTTGGGATTACAGCGGTACATCAACATAAGAATTTAATCCGTTTCGGATGCGAGCTCCTAAGGCAAAATTTCGTATTGTGAAACGCATTGTCCCAAAGGAAATAATGTAAATGCGGATAATCCGTTCCAGCCTCGCCAAAATATTACCAATATTACCAGTTTTCAAATCTATAACCATATTTTTATCAAAACATTTAGGAAAGCCACATAAATAAAGCAAAATATGACATAAATAAACATTAAACCTTACTTAACCTGCGTGAAAAGACGAGACTGAACACGGTTCCCGTTTCTTCGCGCTAACATTCTTAGGACCCGTGGTGCTGTGTTCTCGCTAAATCTTGCACAAAATACAAAAAAAAAAAAAAAACACACACACACACCAAAAATATGTGCACTAGCTAACTACTAAGATACTCTTAGTAGTTTTTAATACTTCAAAAACCGTAAGGACGACAAACTATAAACGTTAGTGCTGTTATACAGTATATACAGTATAAAATCAAAAATAGCAGTGGCTAAAAAGAAAGAAAGAAAGAATCGCATTGAATCGACGGTCTACCTACAATGTGATTCACAGCTCGGCTTGACATCCTGAGTACACGATAAATGAAATGCACTCCGTTCCACGTCTGGAGTGATGTCGAAAAGGGTCAGGGTGACAAAAACATGCTTGTGCTTCACTAAAGAGCAAGAAATGACAAGAACACTTTACTTGATCCTTGCGTCACAAGAATGTTAAAAATGTCATGCATGGCACCTTAAGTCACTAATTGACACAATTAACCAAAGTAGTCTACCTTCTTACGGTACTTACTGTAGCACCGGGTTAATGAGCGTGTCCGTGACATACAAAAGGACAACTTTATGAAGTTAAACAAAATAAATTTCCATCTGAATGAAATAATTTATTGCAGGCTCTCCGGAGCTTTATCCTCATGTGTTGTTATTATTATTGAGTGCTCATCAGGAGTGGTTATTCGTGGCTGCTTTTTCTTTCCTTACACTGTAGGGCATGAATGGTTTCTTTCTACACAAGTATAAGTATAAAAAGTTATTTATGCCCTGCATATGCGTACAGGGATAAACGAATTTCCATTTGTTAGGTGTTCATGGAAACTCTCAGTATGCACTGCAAAGAGGTGTCGGTGCGAGTGAAGGTGACCGTGACCAGGCTGAAAGACAAAACACTCCTATCAGAGAGAGCGAGAAGAATCTTTGAGAGTGGCGAGTCAACAATTTTCATACATTCCTAAAAAGAAGGAGCGCACCGGCAAGCTCAGCAACACCCAAAGGCCTTGAAGACAACTAAAGTGGATTATATCAGTGTTCTTTGCTTGGTGAAGAAACCCTAGCCAAGAACGCTGTGAAGGAGGAAGGAAGACCATCGTCAAAGTCGACACTCTGACGAAGAGATGCCTTCGCGGACGTGAACACAGAACAGGAAAAAGACGTTTTCCCCGATGAAATCCCGAAGTGCGCAGCGCTCGAGCTTCGGCTCAGATTCAGTCAAATGCTGTAAAACCGATTCGCAAAACATAGAGTGAGTAAACGAACACCTAGATCATGCTGTACATGCTTTCCGGGTTACTAAAAACACAACTCAAGGCAGCCGCAGTAAAGACCCGACGAGGCAGCTCAACGGGGATCTCCACGAGCTTTGGCATCCACGTATTAAAACAATCCTAATCATTTTTCCTGTGTTTGTTCGTAGGCGGCAGCATTGTCGCCTCGCCCCTCCAGGGTTGCGGATTAGGTAACACATATGTGTATTGGCACCCTGTCCAGGGTGTACCACGCCCACCTGTACAGCATAAGCGGTATAGAAAATGAACGAATATTCGTTTGTCCAGTTCCTTTAGAGCCTGTGAAAAGTACTATACATTTGATGCAATGGCTGCACAGTTAGATAATTCAATCATTTGTTAAACCCTCTCGCATTAAAGGTGCTCAAAGTGTTCACTACTCCGGACATATCTTGATTGCTTCGTTTCAAATCCACTCATGATGATGAACAGAGGCAAAAAAGTTGCTTAATAAATGGAAATACTTACTGTACGGGCCTGACTGTAGACAACAGCGTAGGTTCGCCATAATCTCTGCCCGCCTCACGAGAGCTGGCTTTGGCTTCGCTGACGGAGCTTTAATGAGGGAAACATTAGGACAGGTGTCTTTTCAATACCAATACACTCGTCTCACTCAGACGGAGAGGACTGGGATTTACAGCCCGGCTTTAACTGTACCGGTGCCTTCCAGGCAGCTGGATCTAAAGCATCTCCGAGACGTTGCAACAGAACTCGGCAACATGCTACAGGCTGTCAATAAACACTCACCTACATGAAACAATCCTCTGAGTCAAAACCCAGAACTAGAGGGGGAAAAAAAAACACACACACACAATCTGTTTTGTCGAGGATGCAACATGTATGATAGAAGAATCGAGACAAATCCAGTCCTCTGGGATTTCAACTAGCTCATTATGATCACATTAGCCTCGAAATGGGACGATGCATACGAAATGTTGATTCAATGATTCGTGCAAGGGTTTAAGTGCATGCACATACAGTACGTGATTGCGAGAACTATGTCTTGTAAAAGCACAGGCTAAATGTCTGCAGCGCTCCTGCTGCTCCGATCCGTCTTCAGATATCTGAAATTGATACAAAGACCATCTGATGCTAAGGCCGGTTTGACCTAACCAACATCATTTATTTTTGCCCAAGCTAAAAAAATACACCAAAACCAATTCAATAGCTCTGCTCCTATTTGCATGGCTCTGATGAGTCTCTCAAGGCTTTCGGACTGGGAAACGATTTAGTTTGCTATTTCTAATAGCAGAAAATATACAGTACTCTTAGCCTCTCGCGCGCGCACACACACACACACACACACACACACACACACACACACACACACACACACACGGAACTCTCCCTCCTGGGTTTATCCATTGTGCAGAAAACAGAGGGCGGACATACAGGAAAAGGTAGTGCGCTCTGTAGGTTGCTCCCTATGCAATCACTTTTATTAAAGTGGCCTCCCTTTGCTGTCGAAGACGGAGAAGCCAACGGACGTGTGACGTGGGAGAAGCACGGAAGCGGCCTGACGCGGACGTGATGCTCACTGCAATTTGTTTAATAGACCGGCTCGTCATGCAAACAGCAGCCTGGGACAACTAGAGAGAAGAAAATATGGAAGGAGACTGATAATATGATGATAAACGATCATTTGCAAAAAATAGATAAATGAAAAAATCGTTAAAAACATTGAAAAACAAGAACAGGTCCGTACGACCTGATGCTAACAGAAGGCTTGAGAGAAATTGCCTCTCGCGCGTTTGTCTTTTGGCCTGATTATGAGAATGAATACGAGTGCTGAAATTTCCCTAACACTCAGGGTTTTTGTGTTTAATAAGACGAAAGACTGCTGTCCTGTTCCGTTCCTTTTGCCTTGCTAACTCTTGCAAAAAAAAAAAAAAAAACCGGCACTCACTATATATATCATTGATAGAATCTTGTCCAGGTTAATTTTTCTATTTATTTATTCATTTATTTATTTATTTATTTTAATTCTGTTAATCTTTTCCTCACTGTCTGTTCATGCACTGCTCTATTAAAACCTGCTAATATGATGGCGTGGAAGCAACGTGGCCGAGAGCTGCTTGATCAGAGAGAAACACTGGAGTATCTTTACAGGACAAACCTGGTCATAGCAGGATTATCATACAGTGATCTTAATCAAGGTAAACTGTTTAATTAGTCATGATAGTGATTTGAGGTCGTGTTACTCTTAAAGCTCAGAGCATTTTAGACATTCTTTCTTTTGCTGTTTGTTTGTTTGTTTGTTTGTTTGTTTGTTTTTTAATAATCATATACAAGGCTCAGGATCGAGCAGTATGGAGTGACGATGGCCTTTTTTTTTTTTTTTCCAGCACTAAATAGGCAACATGATGAGCTTAGTTCATTTTAAGATACACACAATCATGCGTTTTTATTGTTGTTTCGAGTTGCTTCTACGACCAAATAATAATAACAATAATAACAATAATAATAACGAGAGAGGTACATTTCCTGGCGAAAATGTGAGTGGTGACGTCATAGAGCTTCCCATGTCATAGTCATAGACGTAGCTGATGTCAGCGCTGATGTTGGTCTCAAAGTAAAGTCTATGGGACGTGTTTGGGGCGGGTAATTAAAAAGGCATAGCACCCCATTCCCGACCAGGCCGCACGATTTGACACCTCATCCATGGGTCTACGACAAACGGTGCGGGACTAGTTACGCGCCAAACGTTCATATGGAAGAAGACGAAGAAAAAAAAAAAAAAAAGAAAATAATAATAAACCTGTGAGATTATAATAGTAGTCCTTCGCTTTGCAAAGCACCACTAATAATAATAATAATAATAATAATAATAATAATAATAATATGCCATGCTATGATTTTAAAAGTTCTCCATTTTTGCGATGCTATTCATATGTTCCAGTAGTGGTAAAGTTACCCTTTATAAAGTAGTGATGTATTTCGTTCTACCATCGGTTTGAAGTCTGAAGAAAAAAAACAGTTTTGGTCTCATTAGCTAGATTTCTTACTCACGTTAACTGTATGGGGGTGAATTTTTATGTAACGCAGACATTATACTAAGCCTTTTTAAAAAAAAACAACAAACAATTTGTATAATGTCCTGTATAACAGAGATGAACCAGTGGATTGGCCAGTGACCGGAATCGGCTGGTGATTCCCATCCCTAGTTTTTTGTTGTTTTGAGACATTAATGCTGTTCTGTAAACATAAATGTAATAAAAAAAAAAAACAATGTAATTTAAATGTAAATCATAATGTGTAACTGGAAATGCAAAATCTTTTACTTTGAGGATGTAAAACTACACAACAAGTTCAAGTGGCCGAACACTTCCTGTTCAAAAGGCACGATACAGGACGGTATGTACCAGTATAACCGCACACTAAAACCGTTTCTGACTATACCTTTTTTTTTTGTTGTTGAAATAATCACTCTGTATTACTCTCTTAATAAATATAATGCTCTAAGGAGCGTTCCGGGAGGTCGTTTATACCTGCAGCCAGTAGGCTCTTTAATGAGTCCCTGCAGGGCTGCGGTATTGTCGACCTCCTTGTTGCTGATGAGGAGGGAATTGCCAGTGTATACGTGTTTATTCTCACAGCTGCTGGACAATCTTACTCACAGTATGTGTGATATTGGCACAAACGTCTTATCGAGACATACGACCTTCCCTGAGCAAGTCTATATAAACACTACTGTACTTTCGTGTACTTGGTTTATTTGACTTTTTTGCACCCTCCGGTTTGTAGCTGCACCTGTCTTTTAATATGCATCTTATCGTTTCTTATCTTGTAAAGCGGAAACCGTGGGCGCGTCGTAAAAAACACACACGGTTTTTGCTAAATAACAATCATAGCAAAATACTGTATGTGCTGACTAACGCATTCTTTCTGAGTTTACTGTATATGTGATATTCAGGTTTGACTGTGATATACTATAGTTTAACTTTGCCTCCTCACAGCTCCAGGGTCCCAGGTTTGATCCTGAGCTCAGGTTTCTGCCTATGAAGAGTTTCTGTGATCTGTGTCAGTTTTTCCTCCTGGGGTTTAAAACCATGCCGGTGTGAATGAGTTGGAGAAGGTGTACATATGTGTGTGTGTGTGTGTGTGTGTGTGTGTGTGTGTGTGAAGTCTCACTCTTACTAGAACTCACTCCCCCCACCCCCCTCCCCCTCCACCTGCCTCCCCCCACCCCCCGCCCCACCCTCAATTTCTGCCGTCTTCAGGAATTTTGCACACACACACACACACACATGCGCACACTCACTTCTCTTCTCTGCACTGCCACCACACTTCAGTTCACTTCATTACACTTCGCTTAACTTCACAGGTTCAATGTGCATCACGTCACAGCTTTCAAACACTTATAGGAACTGGCGATATTTGTCAAAAAAAAAAAAAAAAAATAAGCCACTCAAATTACCTGGAAAAACGTCTCCTCCTGGAAGTGTGAAACATACCAAGAACGCCACAAGCCCATGGAAACTTTCAAGATGACGTCATCAGCACAGAAAAAAATATTAAAATGATTTAATCTTCAGTCGTCAGGCCGCTTCCACGTGCGTAACGTACATGCATAATTTTCTTTATAAAAGGTTTTTTTTTTCCCCCTGTTTTTAAATATACGAGTCCTGCACGGTGGCCAGAGGGATTTTGAGCCGTTCTTCTTACAGAATAGTGTCCAGGTCACTACGTGATGCTGGTGGAGGAAAACGTTTCCTGACTCGCTCCTCCAAAACACCCCAAAAAAGTGTCTCAATAATATTTCGATCT
This sequence comes from Clarias magur, assembly GCA_013621035.1. NCBI lineage: Eukaryota > Metazoa > Chordata > Actinopteri > Siluriformes > Clariidae > Clarias > Clarias magur. Next base: position 106,461 of record QNUK01000272.1, on the reverse strand, counting down.
GGTGAGTGTGCAGGCCATGGGAGATGTTCAACTTCACTTTCATGTTCATCAAACCACTCTGTCACCAGTCTCGCTGTGTGTATCGGTGCATCATCATCCTGATACACGGCACCGCCATCGGGTGCACCTGGTCCTCCAGGATGGTTCGGTAGACCTTGGCAGTGACGCGTCCATCTAGCACAGGTACTGGGCCTACAGTAGGGAATGTCATGATATCGCAGCCCAAACCATCACTGATCCGCCCCCATGCTTCACTCTGGTCATGCAACAGTCTGGGTGATACACTTCTTTGGGGCTCCTCCACACTGTAACTCTCCCGGAGTTCCTGTCTTCTTGGGACAGACAGTGAATGTGGACTCATCAGAGGACAATACATGTCTCCCATTGTCCACAGCACAAGATCTTCTCTGCTGGCACCATTGAAACCGACGTTTGGCATCAGCACGAGTGACCAAAGGTTTGTCTATAGCAGCCCGGCCGTGTACATCGACCCTGTGGAGCTCCAGATGAACAGTCTTGGTGGAAACAGGAGAGTTGAGGTGCACGTTTAATTCTGCAGTGAGTTGGGCAGCTGTGGTTTTATGTGTTTTGGATACACTGCGGGTTCGCACCCGGACATCCCTTCCTCTTCAGTTACTCCTGTTGGATGTGGTTCGTCCTTCTTGGTGGTACGCTGACGTTACCCTGGATACCGCGGCTCTTGATACATCACGGAGACTTGCGCAGCAACAATCTGTCCTCTTTTGAACTCTGATATGTCTCCCATAATGTTGTGTGCATTGCAATATTTGAAGCAAAACTGTGCTGTTACTCTGCTAATTCAACCTTCACACGCTGCTCTTACTGGTGGAATGTGCAGTCAGTGAAGATCGGCCAGCAGGCTGCTCAGATTTAGCCATGAAACCTCCAACACTAACCTGGCCAGTGTTTCAGTTTCATTGTCCAAACCGCTGGAGATAATGTGTCTCAGAGCCTGACCGACATGCATGTATTTCTCACAGCCTACAATCGGGTTAATAAAATGAATATCAAGTTAAATGAAACATCTCAGCTTTTTCTTTTTGAAAATTACGAAGTCCCGAAGTCGCTTTATAGTGATATTGATCCGCCTAATTACCTTAGCCATCGATAGAAGGATGGCATAGAATGCACATCACATGGGACTGCTAGTTAATAAAAATATTGACGTGCTCATATTCATCTACAGCAGGAACCTCTGTTGTCCAACTAGAGACCGTGGAGGCCAGTGGTGATCATTGTATTCATTTCCATTTTTACGACGGCGGTAGGACCTCACACACACACACACCCACACACACACACACACACACACACACACACACACACACACACACACATACACACGACAGGCAATTTACAGTAGGAACTTTTTACGCAGCCACATACTGTAAATGACTGTGACACAAAAATCGCCTTATTTGCCTTTTTTTTTTTTTTTTTCTTTATTGCTTTTATTTCTTTATTGCCTTTTTTGTTTTTATTATCCTGACGACTTGCTTTGGTCCGTACCGTACCGCCCTATTTTCCTGCACTATGCTGGATGACGCTGTTTAACGACGTCAACAAAACCGCGTCTTTTGCTTTAATTGCAAAGTCTATGATTAAAGGATTTTATCATATAATCTGACAGCGAGAACATATATAGTAACAATCGGTTATAAAATCCTGTAAGCTTTTATTGGGATCCTCTCCTACGATATGACGAGCAATAATCTTCTCGCGCCGATGGAATCGGGTTATAAAACAAGCTTTAGAGTTTAGTTAGACAAATGTGACGTTTCTGTCGTTAAGCCGGTTCTTTTACTGGAGACGAGGCGAAGTTTTAAGTGCATCTGCCAAACTGGTTACTTGGGTAGTCAAGTAAATCAGGTAAAATGATTTAAACTGCGACAAAATCTGAACGCAGTGAATGCTGTCAAGGAATCTATTTAAATTCATACAGAACCGTTTGGGGTTTAGAGTACCTTCGAGCCACGAGCTGGAAGAGGGAGAAACGGTTTGGGGAGAATCATTTTCGATGATTTTTTGCATGTATGTAGGCTTATTAGCGGAGTCGCCGTAACAAGCATCTCACGCCGAGGTTACGCGAGTCCTTCCAGTTCGGTGCCATGAGCCGTGGTGGAATTGTACCGTAACAATCGCGAGCCTGGAGTACCAGCTTCCTTTGCCATGGTATCCACCTTGCATTAATTGAACAATTTTACCGGTGCTAGTCGGAACCCATAACGACAGAACGTTTAGCGCTAAGCCGACAAAAATCAAAGCCAGACTTCAAGCCTCTCCCAGACAGACATGTTCTGACGGGTCAAAGTTGTCCGACAGACTTCTGTGGTCAATAAGGGCCGTCTTCTAGAGCCGCTCCAGTCTGGATGCATGATCCGATCGATAGACCGTGGAAATCAAATAAGACTCGTACACCCTGTCCATAATTCAGTGTAACCTTTTCAGGGGCCCGTGCATGTGACGGCAAAGTCAAATAAATAGCTCGCTACCTGTCGAGAACATTTGCGAACATTACTCTGCACTCCTCTTCATCCCCGAGATGTTTATTGGAGCTGCTTTTATTAGAGGCTGTGAGAGGTTTATATTCATGCTCTCATCGCTACTTCTGTAATAACAGCGTACGCGGGGACGGGAGGACGGATGTGCGACGTAAATGGATATATTATAAATATATTGTAATTGTTTAAGTTGTTTTTTCGCCCTGGCGTGTCTCAAGGATTGTAAATGGAGTACCGTTGTTGTTTGCAAATTGCCATTATAGGAGATGAATCAAAAGCGGATGTTTTAGGAAAAAGAAAAAAAAAAAAAAAACTGGTGAGACAAGGAAATCTGTTGAATGTCAGGCCCAATTACACACCGTAGTGGATTATTGTTGAATAATGCACTGCCGAGACGGAAAAAAAATAAAAATAAAATGTTACCGTGTCAGGGTGAGAAGGGAAGCGCTGTAATGAAGCGACGCTCCCATCATGCATTAGCGTCCACTGTACGAGCCTCTGGAGACGGTGTTATGATCTGGCGTCGCTTCAGTCGCTCAGGTCGAGACTCGGCAACGTCGTGTGGAGGTGACATGAAGTCACATGACCACCTGAATGGTACTGAATCACCAGCACATCACATCTGTGGAGTTTGTCCTTAATGATGGCGCGGCACATGTTCCAAGACGACGGTGCCAGGATTCATCAGGGTCCGATTGTGAAGGCGTGGTCCATGGAGCAGGAGATCGTCGTTTCCACACAAGCTCCGGCCACCACAGAGGCCAGACCTTAATCCCTTTGAGACGTTACGCGGCGATTCCGACTCGCTCATCATTGATACAAGATTTTTTTTGAGAATCTGATGCGATACCGGATGGAAATAAGCGTTGTGACATCGCAAAACTTATCAAAGCTAAAGACGGGCCAATGCAGGATTACGTCTACGTCTAGGCATTTGGCCGACGCCCTTATCTTATCGAGCGACTTACATTTTTTAAATCTCATTATACATCTGAGCAATTGAGGGTCAAGGGCCTTGCTCAAGGGCCCAACAGTGGCAACTTGGTGGTTGTGAGGTTTGAACCTGGGATCTTCTGAACCTCAGATGCCTTAACCACTGAGCTACCGCTGCCCTTGGACTGTGTATTAGACTGTGTGTTTTTCGTTTTTTTGGCCCGGCAGTGCATTTCAAAACGTTAATACGTTAGGTTTATTAACCATTTTGATGAGAAAAAGACAAAATCATTTAATGTCTCACAATCTGACACCACTGAAGATTAATAAGTGCTATTTACTTGGGTAATTATCCATTAGTGAAGACGTTGACGCTTTGTTTACGCTAACGACTGTGTTAAATTGTGTAATTCAGGTGAACTTCGGGCCGCTTATAAAATTTTGAAGCACTGCATTCAGTGGTGCATCGCTTTTTTTTTTTTTTTTTATAAGCTTGCCAGGGAGCTACTGCATGTTCCCCGAGTCAGCCCGGACCTGGACGTCTTCCACGCCGCCCCCTCCGGCAATGGCTCATGAATTTCTTCAACAGAAACGAGAACTGACACGGAAACGTATACACGGTGATTTCCGCAGCTTGAGTGAATTTTCCAAAACAGCTTCATATCTCCACAAACGAAAACAGATCAACAAAAAGGTCATGAAATCTGAAAAAAGCCGATTCCAGACTGCATGAGAAACATGGTCAATGAATCTTATTTCTCTCTGGGTGACATTTTGCTTGCACACATTCTTAAACTTTCTTTCAAATTAGGTCACAGGGAGATGTTGGCACTGATACGCTCTTCTGCTTTATTTGAGCTTTTCCTGTTTTTTTTTATTTTTATTTTTTACGGTATCTCCAGTAACTACTTCTGCTCTGGATCCAAAGTCTTTTCCCAGGAACATTGGATGACCTGGTCTGGAAGCACCAGGTACCTGCATATTCACACACTTATTCCCATGTAGGGGGAAATGTACAGTCAGTCATCCACGTACAGTACAGTACCAGCTTGTTTTCGGGACTTGGTAAGGAACCGGAGAACCTAGAGGAAGTCATGTGGCTGAGAAATTAACTTATGCACTAAAATCGCCCCCTGAAGTACTTACTTTAAACTTTTAACTTCTTTAACTTATTAGCAACAAATTATTGTTGCTCAGTTGTAGAACCCAGGCATGTGTGGGTGGCGAAGGTGATAGGATACACGAGAAAAGGTGATTTTGTTTTTTAGAAAGTTTTGAATGTGTTTTTTTTTTTTTTTCCCCAGCTTTTTCTCACACACATGCTCCAACAAATGCAAAGTGCAGCTGATCGGTTCGTGGCGTTCCTGTGAAGACGAACAACAAAATGAGAAATAAAAGCACGCACTGTAAAGAAGGAATTCATGAAGTTATTATGATGACCCCAGTTGACTCTCCCGAATGAACAGAGGCTTCAGCTTTGGACTTCATTTAACTTGGTCTTATAGGAACCATTGATCTGGTGTCTCAATATAACGCTGGGATGAAAAAAAAAAAAAAAAAAAAAATCCCAGTTCTGTATAAATCATCTTTTGAAAGTCACATTGTTTTTCTGTCGATAACAACTGCGCTTATCTGCAGCTTTATCTGTGTACACACACCCACATCTACAGTAGATATGTAAGTTCATTCATCCTTTGCAGCGTTCAATCCTACTGTAAGCAGCAAAGCTTTAAAATGTCACGGAGAAATTTGAGCTTGGCCACATTTTGAGATCTGAGAAATGTACGTATACTGTATATGTACAGTATATCCGGATCTATATCCATATGTGTATACGCATATCTCGCTATGGCTGTGAAGTGGGTATAGGCACATGGGTGCGGCCCGAGAGCCGAAGGCATCGCAGCTGTGCTGATATTCAGCACAACATCATGACCTCGAGTGATGTATTGCTTTTATACAACAAACCCCAGACGGATTATGATTAGTTGGTTTATTTAACCGATTATTTTGCTCCTCCGCAAACACACATCCTTCCACGACTGGTGGAGCTGGCAACCTGACAGTTAGTGTAATTACCAGGGATGAAAAGTAGTTTTAAATTCTTACCGGAACTGTGGTGAGGAGAATAACGCAACATTTTAAATAATTCAAAATGACTTCAAATACAGGAGTTTGATATTTAACTGCAAGTGAATTGAACAAAAACCTACAATGTTTCAAACAAACGTAGCAAATAATTCAATCCTACGACGACGGGACGAAAAATCCAATGGCAGGCGCGTGTTCGAAGACTAATTAACGCTTGCAGTGTTTTGAGACTTGTGTAAGAGCTTGTAATGAGCGGGTCTGAGACTAAATTTGCTCAAAGACTATCACGTGACTATCACGTGTTGGGCCAAAGACTATCACGTGTTTCCTCCGAACCATGTGACACCAGCCGACCGCACCATTGGGGGCGGAGTGACACACTTGGAGGACAGTCCTTCCGCTCAAAGACGCCCCTGATTGGCTGTAGAGCCGTGATTAATTAATCATCCCTCCCCTCTGAGAGAGCTCGGCCAATCAGCTCTCTCTAGGATCAGCCTGGAATCGAACTAACTGATAAGGCGAGCACTTTACCACTGCGCCACTCGGAGGCCCGGATACCATTTGGATTCGATGTGGCCATGCGTATCGAACGTACTCAGACACATCACAAAGCATCTACATCTACATCTAGGCATTTGGCAGACGCCCTTATCCATTTTTTTTTTATCTCATTATACATCTGGGGTTAAGGGCCTTGCTCAAGGGCCCAACAGGGACAACTTGGTGGAAGTGGGACTTGAACCTGGGACCTTCCGAACCGTAGTCCAATCCCTTAACCACTGAGCTACCCCTGACCCCAAGCAATTCTGCCTAGTGTGAATGCACCTCTAAAATGAGCCTCTTAATCATTACTTTATGGGGGATCTACTGTATACGATATGGTTATTAACTGCAAGTCCCGCCTTCATGTTCTAGAACTGACTCACATTTCACAGTCAGTGAAGATCTAACCAATCATGAGTGAGACCTAAATCCTGTACCAATCATAATACAGACGGCAGGTTTTAGCAGACTATTTTTTTCATTTATTTATTATTTTTTTACCGTATCCATTAATGGGGTATTAGTGGCTCAGTGGTTGGGCTCTCACAGGCAGAGCGTCCTTAGTGCCTGGATAGAAATGTGAGGGTTGCGTCAGGAAGGGCATCCAGCCAAAAACCTGAGCCAAATTAATTGTGCAAACCGGTTAGCCCAGTGTGGCAACATCTTAATGGGAGGAGCAGAAAAAACAACAACAACAACAACAACAAGTAGATCTATTAATGCTAGAATGAGTCCATTGTGGTCAACTTTAATACTTTGAAACATTTACATATTATTCATCTAAAAACTGATGATTATTCTCAATCTCAGCCGATCCTTTACTTCATTGCTATTGATGCACAACGATTGTAGCACTATTCAATATGGCGTCTTGCACTATCGCCTTGCACCTCCAGGGTCCGGGTTCGATTCCCACCTCAGGGTCTGTGTGCATTGAGTTTGCATGTTCTCCTCGTACTTGGTGGGGTTCCTCTGGGTACTCCGGTTTCCTCCCATAGTCCAAAGGCAGGTTAGGTTATTTGGTGTTCCCAATTGCATGTGTTCCCTGTGATGGATTGGCACCCCGTCCAGTCCCCTATACTGTCCCCTGGCGGATATTCAGTGAAGCACAACACCTTTATTTCAATTCTTAAATAGTGCTTGTGGGATTCCACGGCACTGCGCGAGACAAATTGCAGGCTTTCGCGAAAAACAAAACAAAAAAAAAACATGCATTCTTAATGGCCACATCTGTACGATAGCAATTTCATTACATAAAATAATAATCATCTTATTATTTTGACTTTGGTTTTACTGACATTCTCTCATTTTCAGTCATTTTGGCCACCACTATTTGATGTCTGTTTTGGTGTCTAGTATTGTCTAGTATGAACTAAATAAAAACCCTGGAATAATTATGCGTGTTCTTTAACGAGTACGTAATAGGTTATATTTTACTATATTTACAGTATAAAAAATTTTTTTTTTATATCTATCTCTCCACGGTATCGATCAGGGACAGGGGTATCCATCAGTGGTTTAAGGCTCTGGGTTACTGATCACAAGGTCAGCAGTTTAATGTATACAGTATGTGACAAATAAAGCCACAACTATAAAGACCGATAGCTAGTCAATCGGCGCTGTAAGCATGTGCTTTGTTTTCTGTGATTATTATAATGATGTTCTTACACCGATCATTGATTTGCCTGAAGCCTTCCATATTCTAATCCACACAGAGGCATTCAGACATTTTTTTTTTTTTTTTTTTGCGTAATTATTGTTCATGCAGAATTTCCTATCATCTTCATTTTCAGTCATTACGTTTACACGTTCGTACTAATAACCCTTAATGCACTCATGTTTCTTTTGTATCGTTCCTATTTGCCTATTTTTCTCAGAGCATCCGTGTCTCTTTAGAAAGGTGATAAAGAAAGATTCATCCTGATCTTATTATCACTTTCTTCTGGCACAAGAATTTAAATTTGAAAACACATATTTAGATCTTCTGAGCCGTGAGTCACTCGGAGGCTTATAATCATAGTCTGAAACAAAATTAGTCGTGTAATTATAAAATGTCTTCCAAAGGATCATTCCCACCGCTTACTCTATTCCTAAATGCTTTCTTGCTCTTTATCGGTGTTCCACTGGAGTAATTTTTTTTTTCTTGTTTAGTACACTAAAATGGAAATTCAATATTTTTTTTTCATGCTGTTAGATTCAAAGTGTATTTCTGCTTTCACTTTCACTTTAACCCCAGACTTGCGTTCTTCGCCCTCACAACCAGCGACGGCTCGATAGATATGATGTAATATCTATCGATACGCTCGATAACAAAACTATTAACGCTGAGCAATGCATTACAGAATATCACAAGGTCTAAGTGCTGACATGAAATAAATAATGTAGGGTAAACAATTACACACACACACATACTTAAAGGCAGCTAGCCAATTGAAATTCATTGAAGTCTGTAATGCCGTAGCCGCTTTATGCCATGTTTCCTTTGATTCCAAATATGCAAGGAAAAAAAAAAAAACCCTAAACTTATCATTCTGCTCGTCGTCACCTTGTATAATCTCCATTTTGATTGAACAATTTGTCCCGTCTTCCACTCTGTCTACTTTTAGCTTCTACTTCAAAGGCATTTTGATGGAAAAACGGATGATGGATTTAAGTTTTCTCACCTGCCATGACAATGTCAAATGTCAATAACAGGCTGTGATCAGTCTTAGCATCATTGTGCGTGATTTTACGTGAGATCCTTGCTGGTATCTGCACAAACACATTAAGCTCGAGTTATTTGTTGCACATGATGTTGAGGATGGCGAAAAAAATGAAACCTCTTATTAACATCTTTTCATGCTGAAGACACGGAAGCTTAGTCCTGTGAACCCAACACTGTCAAAAAAATAAATAATAATAAATAAAAATAAAACCTTAATTGAATTGACTGAATTAAAAAGCATACATTGGTTGCATGTGATTAAATTGAGTTACATTAACATAGTCTAATTTTATACGTTCCTTTTTTTTTTTTTTTTTTTTAAACTAAAATAAACTCTCACCTGGACCAAGGATTAACCTCACGTCACGTCATTGTATTTGATCAATGTTGATTTAATACTTTAGTTATATCTCCTATTGTTGTCAAGGTCCTCATGAGATTCCATGATGTAACTGCTGAGTTAACGCTATGTGAATTGATCACGCGCACTCTACATAATTCAATATAGGAATTAGTAACTCATTCAAAGTATGCTAAGTAATGAACCAGGCGAGATGATACATTATGTCCTCTTTAATCTGACCATCGGTACCTCGGCATACAAATTTAATCAGTTCTGGAGGCGAGTACTTAAGTATTAATTATTTTGTATTGTGAAACGCATTTTTCCATAGGAAATAATATAACTGTAGATAATCCGTTCCAGGGACCCAAAAATATTACGAATACAAGTACTCCCTGACTTATAAACATTTAAGTTACTAATTTCCGCAGGTCAACGGACCACGGTTCTACTTCTAGTTCAATCAAGACCGGAGAGGTCACTTCAGATCAATACGAAAGTGGCTGAATCATGAGGACACGCTGAAGGACAAGTATTAAAATGTTGTAAACTCATAAGTTACGGACTCCACAGTCCACAGGTTTTAACACAAGCGAAAACGTATGGTGGATTTTGGAGTAACATGTTAGACAGACAGCCCCTTCATCAACACATCAATAAACTGAATAAATATACTGTAGTACAGTTCCAGAGGCGTCTGTGCCGAGAATTTGGCAAGTTGTTCTGGCAGCTTGTGGCAGGGGAGCCGGCAGGATTATATTTCATAGGATGCACAAGAACCGCCTACGTTACATACTGTACACAGTACTACGGTGGCTGAGAAGTGCAAATCAAAAGAACAAAACTGAAAACAAAATGAAAAATCTGAAAACAAAATAAATTCAAGAACAAAAACAAAATACCAAATAAGAAAACACAACAACAATTCAGTCAAATCACAAAAAGTACGTATAGTTTGTGAATGAAAGTCTGATCGCTAATTGGACGAGACAGCTGTCACTCAAGATGTACAAGAAATCAGATGCCGTGAGGCTGCAGTACTGCCTGTATATTTTAAGAATATAAATTACTGCTGATCTTGATTGACAGATGTCTCGTCCAATCAGCAATAAGACTTTCATTCACAAACTATACCTACCTTTTCTGGTTTGACTGAATTATCGTTGTGTTTTCTCATTTGGTATTTTGTTTCTGGATATGTTGTGATAGTTTTTTTTTGTTTGTTTGTTTGTTTTTATTGTCGGTTTTGTTATTTAGATTTTTTAAATTTGTTATTTTGTTTTTTTATTGTCGGTTTTGTTATTTTGTTTTTGAATTTGTTGTTTTGTTTTCGGTTTTGTTTTTTCAGTTTTGTTTTGTTATTTGTTTTGGAATTTGTTATTTTGGTTTTGAATTTATTTTGTTTTCGTGTTTTATCATTTGGTATTTTGTCTCTGGATATGTTGTTGTGTTTTCTGATTAGTTATTTATTTATTTTTTGTTTTGTTATTTTTTTTTGTTTGTTTGTTTTTATTGTCGGTTTTGTTATTTAGATTTTTTAAATTTGTTATTTTGTTTTTTGTCGTTGTTTTTTTATTGTCGGTTTTGTTATTTTGTTTTTGAATTTGTTGTTTTGTTTTCGGTTTTGTTTTTTCAGTTTTGTTTTGTTATTTGTTTTGGAATTTGTTATTTTGGTTTTGAATTTATTTTGTTTTCGTGTTTTATCATTTGGTATTTTGTCTCTGGATATGTTGTTGTGTTTTCTGATTAGTTATTTATTTATTTTTTGTTTTGTTATTTTTTGTTTGTTTGTTTGTTTTCATCGTCGGTTTTGTTATTTTGATTTTTAATTTGTTTTGTTTTTTTTCGTTTTTTGTTGTTGTTTTTAATTTTTTATTGTCTTTTGTTTTTTATTTTAATTATTTTAATTATATTTTTATTGTTATTATTTATTTTCTTTTTTATTTATTTGTTATTTGTTTTAGAATTTGTTATTTTGGTTTTGAATTTATTTTGTTTTCGTGGTTATTTTTTATTTGTTTTTTTTTCCGGTTTTGTTATTTTGTCTTTGAATTTGTTCATTTGTTTTTGGTTTTGTTATTTAGTTTTTGAATTTGTTATTTTGTTTTCGGTTTTGTTATTTTGTTTTGCACGTCTCAGCCACTGAGACATTTCCAAGTCTAAACTTGGTGCTACTCTTACACTCGGCAGAATCCTCACCGAATAGAACAGGTCACTTAAAATATGTCAAGATGTTTTCTTTTGCTCATTATGTAGGCTATTATTTGCCCTTAAACACAAAAGGTAAGCTAAACATGAAATAAGCTAGAAATAAGCATCGACCGCCAGATGCCAGGATTACAGCGGCTCGCACTGTCTTGTGATGGTCATACAGTTTACCAACACACGACATACCTGGTGCAGTCATGCGGCAATCTGTGAATTTGTGTACCCATGACATCATTTCAAAAATGTAATTACACAGTATAATCACACGTTGACATTTTAGTGTGTATCACTCTACTCGTCTTTGTCCACCAGGTAAGATTCCACTCCTTAGTATGAACCTGTCACTACGACTGTGTCAGCAGACATGGCAATATATACACAAGCACTTTCCAGGAATATAACTTTTGACTTAAAATATGAAAGCTCATTAGATGAAAATGAAAAGGAAGAAGGAATGCCAATATCACCGGAGGCACCTTTGAACAAGAATGTTCAAATCAATGCGAGCTACTGTAGCACTCGGCCTGAGGCGAATGACAGCCGATATTCAGTATACCGCGCTTCGGCTTCTACCATATTCCTTAGATAATTACTAAGAAAGATGCAATAACTATAGAGACGTGCAACAATTTAGGAAATAGTTCTATGATCAAATGTGTGCACCAAAATTGGATGCTATAATTTTGACTATTTGATGATTTTTCACTTTTCAGGTTAGAATATACTCTATCGAATGTATGTCTTTAAGTGAAAGCAAACAATGAGATGTTTTTTTTTTTTTTTTTTTTTTTTTACAGAGGCTGCATTGTTGATCAATGTAAGTGTTGGACTGTTCCAAAGGACAAATAGCTAAGAACTACTCAAAAATCTAGTTAAATTTAAAGCATGAATGAATAAGAATAAAGTTATGACATAATAATAATAATAATAATAATAATAATAATAATATACCTTATGTGCAGTCACTCAAGGTCACTGAGATGACAATAACAACAACAACAACAACAACATACACTGAACAATATTTAAAATCCCTTCATTATTGCTGAAAAAAATATATATACAAGATCAGATCAAGATACGGAAGCATGATCGGGGTTAAGCCATGATATAAATGTGGCTAGAGGGTCAGCAATATGAGTGAGTTCTGTGAGAGAATTCCCGAGATGGGAAGCAATGCAGCTTAAATCAACACAGAGCCCATGGTGGTCAAACAGGCAGGGCGTGTAAAGAAAGAGGAGCCGGAACGTGGAGGAGCGAAGCGAGTGCGAGTGGGGGTGTAGAACGGTATGAGCTCTGAGAGTTAAGGTGAAGAGGTAAGGTGGAGCAATAATAATAGTAAGGAGGATGGTGAAAGTCAGAATGAGCCGGTTGCGACCATGTGTGCATGGAGGAATAGCAGGGTTTGTGGGGGAAGCTATAGGAGGTGAAGATGGAAATAACACGACATGGAAACATTCGAAAGACGAGAGCACTCTGAGCAAGCATGGCATAAGGTAGATATACTGTAGATATACACATTATTTTCATAGAGCTTCGGTAGAAGGAACAATAGAATCAAAAGAACAACAACAAAAACAGTCATCTTCCTCAGCTTGCGTAGCAGCCAAGAGGAATCCCAGAAGGAGCTGAATTGAATTTGGGGTCTATTTACTGTATATAGTACACTCACTGAACACTTTTATTACGTACACGTTGGACCCCCTTTTGCCTTCAGAACTGCCTTCTTGGAAAAGATTCAACAAGGTTGTGGGAACCTCACGTACACATTATGGTCCACATTGACACGATAGCATCAGGCACCAGTTCCAACCAGTCTGGATCAACAAGGCCAGGCGTACCAATCTCTGGATAGTTTCTCTTTCTCAGATCATTCTCTATAAAACCATAGCGATAGTTGCTTCATGAAAATCCCAGTAGATGAGCAGTTCGGGAAATCCAGACCAGCCTGTATGAAACCAACAACCATGCCACGTTCAAAGGTCACTTCAATCTCCTTTCTTCTCCATTCTGATGCTCCAGCAGATCGTCTCGACCGCGACTACTACATGCCTAAATGCATCGACTTGCTGCCAAGTGATTTTCTGATTAGATCATTGAAATCAAGCCTAAATGAACGGGTCTATCTAATGAAGCAGCGATGGAGCACGGGTGTCCAATGAAACGAATAATATGACATAGATATAAACGTTTGCGCCCGAGAGCTCCTGCGCCTTGAACTGAAGAAGAGCATTCCTCAGATTAATGAAAGCTCAAACTCATTCCATAAAATCTGCTTCAATTCTTTTCTTCCATACAGTAGCAGCTACTAGCCTACAAAAAAAAAAAAAAAAAAAAAAACCTTATGTAACCATCGCCAAGGGTCTATCGAGGGAAGAAGAAAAAGCTCATACACACTCTCAGCATGAGCTCACAGCAGTCTTACATTGTAAGCTTCCAATTCAGCCACATCACCTGCTCTTTCACAGAGTCAATCTCACACATAATACTGGTTTCAGTCCTTGAGTTTTATTTATTTATTTATTTATTTATTTATTTTTTCTGAGATCAGGCTTTACTGACCCGAATAAAGTATTACCAGGTGTCTGGCTAAACAGTTAATTATGTTTGTAAGTATTTCTCAAAAAGAATCAATCATCAGTCATTCGTACTGTAGATAACGCGCCCTTTTTTTCTGTGTTGTTTTGCAATCTGCACAGCTGCTTCATTTGCACTGGGAATTTTTTATCTGCAAGTTAGACCGTTCTGATCATGTCCTGCTCATATCAAACAAAACAAACAACAACAACAACAACAACAACAACAATAATAAAAAAAAAACTCTCATTATAAGCAGACCATACTGAATATGCGCAGAATTTGCTTTGTCCCTGGCAGAATGATCATCATAATAATAATAATAATAATAATAATAATAATAATAATAAAACATTTAACACATATAAAAGACATTTAAGACTGTTTATTATTGAAAGAAAAACATAGAGTAAATATTTACACTTACGTAAGTCTGTTTTTCCCCAGTAGCTGTAGTTTTAAAAAATAAATAAATAAATAGATAAATAAAAATCTTTACTTTCCACTCACAGCATTTCCTTTCTCCATAATCATCTACTTGAAGATGTGACATTTAAGCATTGCACCGCTTCCTGGAGTCAGTCTAACAAATTCCCTAGAAATATTAAATGTAACTAATGTTACTGCAAGAATAATAAATGATACCGATACCAGTACGTATCGCTCACTCACTCAGCTGTTTTTCTTGTACAGGGATCACAGGAGACTTGGGACACAAGGCAGTCGATCACACACACACACGCGCGCACACACTCGGTACACTACGGGCAATTTCGGAACGCCAATGAACCTAATCTGCATGTCTTTTGATTATAGGAGGAAACCGGAGTATCCAGAGGAAACCCACCAAGCCGATCCCGGGGAGAAGATGCAAACTCCAGGCGCACAGAGACGGGAATCGATCCCGGAGGTGTAAGGCGACAGTGCTAACCGCTGCAACATGCCGCCAATATGACAACATGTTCGAGTGATACCAAATCAAACTGCAATATCATCTAAAAAAAAAAAAAAACTAAAAAAAAAAAAAAAATTTTTTTTTTTAAATAAAAACATGACTCAAAATGCTGCTCCCTATCATGTGACACTGTAGGGTTGAAACCCGATCTTGATGTCCCGTACGGTTTCGGATGGTACAGTATTAAAAAAAAAAGTGAAAAAAATGATTTAATTCGAATAAAAACCTCAACATATGTTTCCCAGGCAATGCACAGCTTGATTGAAGTTTGAATTACATCACGCGATCTTTCCATGAGCTATCATCACAGTAACTAACCTTCACTTTTTTCAGTTTATGGCAATGAAGCCTAGAAAACGTCTCTCCATGCCTCATAGCGAAAATGGATTGTAGGTACTGTAGTCTTTGCTAGTTCCAAATTTCTCAAATATTAGCTAGTTATTGACATTCAGCTAGTTTGTATTATCAGAGTTAGCACAATGCTAGCTAACAGATTGCTCTTAGCATTGCACCAGTAACTTCTGTGTCAGTTCTCACATTCTCACCCCATGTACACTGATTTATATATATATATATATATATATATATATATATATATATATATATGTATATAGCGAGCAATCACATCTACGCACATTCAACACTCATCATAAACGTTCAACTAGTTATTATCACATTAGCTAATATTTAACAGATTAAGAATAAAGAAGGTGATATTTAGTGTGTGTGTGTGTGTGTGTTTTTTTTTTTTTTTTTTTTTTTGTGAAACAGGCACTAATTTCAGCATCAGTCATCTGTTTGAAACTTTTTGTGAATTATTGTATTTTTACTTTCTTCTTTCTTTTCCTGTAGGTAAAATTTAAGGTTTACATTTTCTATTTAAAACCTGAGTAATAGAATCTGAATCCAGGGGTTCGAGGCGTGTTGTTGAATGTGTTGCGTTATTTCATCTGAATTTGCTGTATTTGTATTTCAGCGTTTTAGTATTTAGCTCCGTCTATAACACAGTAACAGTAACACGCTGTATAATCCGCCATCTTCACCCATGGTATTTTTTTTTTTTTTGTATTTATCGCAAGCTCATTAGACTCGCACCCGAATCATTTCCCTGCCGTCTCTTAGTTCTTTGCTTAAAGCTGAATTAATTATTCGCTACAAGATGTTCAGTTGGATGCTGCATTTACATCTCATTACCTGACTCTCTTAATGACAATCACTTCTTCAAGAGAAACAAGTCTCTGTGCCACGTCAGTTTATCAGTCGCAAACTACTGGACAGTACGTCCCTTATGGTTAAAAGAAATGACTTGTGGCAAAGCATGGCCATGTTTATGCAGCATCCCTAGACCGTGGCGGAAAACAAAAAACGAAACAAAAAGAAAACAAACAAAAACAGCTGGAATATGTTTTTTTTTTTTAAATGTGCTAACAAAGGCAAACACAGGCTGCCTTAATTGAGGAGGTAGCAGATGGACTTGTGAGAGGCTGCTACCTCCTGTTTCTCTTTTTCTCTATTTTCATTAGATTCGGTATGACCTTAATGAAGAAAACATCTGGTGGCTGAAGAACACAAAGCTCACTGGATGGGATGATCATTTCTTAGCAAGGTCCTTCTGTGTCTCGTAAACAGGGCGAGAGCCGTAAATGTGTTTACACCTTTAACGTACATCTGGACAGAAATGTAAAAGTTAATAGAAGAGATTGTCCTGTGTGTGCATGGAGCAGATGGTAGCGCTGCCATTGGAATTCTTATAGCATCGGTGCCCCGGACGGTGACGCGCTATATTGCAGCAGACAATCCTACAGATTAATAATACAAAACATTAAAGGATCAGAATTGAAAGCGCTCATACGTTATGCACAGACCGTCTAGTTTGATGTTTAGCGGTGAGGAAAATCTACTATAAGGAAAAAGACTTTAGTTGTCACATATACTGTACTGTACAGGGACTGGACTAAAAAAATCAGTGCCAAAAAAAAAAAAAAAAAAGTAGAAATAATTAATCAAGAATACATTAAAATTAAAAGTCTGGCTCTTTGGAAGCAAAAACCATGAAGAAATGAGTTGTGGCTCAAGGATAACCGTTCAGGAAAAATTCTTTTCATCGGACATTCCAGCTCGTTGGAAAGTTTCGGTCAGACCGCAGGGGAAGTTTATTTAGTCTGCTAATCTGTGTGTTGATAACGAAATAAAACTTGATGTGCTGTTATTTAGCACCGTCACCTTGCGCCTCCAGGCTCCGGGTTCGATTCCCGTCTCTGTGTGCATGAAGTTTGCATCTTCTCCCCGTGCTTGGTGGGTTTCCTTCAGGTGCTCCGCTTTCCTCCCACAATCCAAAGACATGCAGATTAGGCAAACTATCGTTCCCGAAATTGCCAAGGGATTGGCACCCTGTCCAGGGTGTACCCCGCCTCGTGCCCCAAGTCTCCTGGGATAGGCTCCAGCACCCCCAGTGACTCTGAATACAGGTTAAAGTGGTACTGCATAGACGATAAGTGAGAGTGAGTGAGAATTAGCGAGACTTTTTTATTTATATCTAGTTATAGTTTCCAGTAATATTAAAGAACATCCACCTGACAAATTGAGCCATGACTTCACCTCTTTCCCTCAACGGGCCCTCTTTTTCTCTCTTTTAATATTATAACGGAAATGCAGCTTGTCATGTTACAGAGAACCAATAAAACAGTCCATGGCGTCGGATAAATTTACTGATGCAAACTGCTTGCAGTGGAGACTCGTGTCGAATAAACAGCTCCTTACAATCTGTTCACGTAGAGCATCAGCCGTACGAGTCTCTTGTCAGGATCCAGAGTTTAACAGGACTGTACTACGAGGCTGAATAGATCAGAGAGAGAGAGAGAGAGATCAGAAACTGCAGCCAGGAGTCCAATCCGTGGCTGCGGAGGCTGCAATCTTGAATAATAGACGGGGATTAATAGATGAAATGCATGTGGAAAATAAAAGCGCTCTAGTTGGTTTGATATTTTAAGACCCCAAAGGCAAATGGAAGTCAAATATATTCATAATTCATTACAAACAGTGGTGACTTTTTATTTTTTACCTTTAAGCCTCTCTGAAAAAAAAAAAAAGGTCATTGCAATCGTTCACCAGACCCACAGGGTAGTTAATTATTAGGATTGTCATTTTGAAACTGTTATCTGAAATAACACTGCTATCAGAGGTACTCGAGTGATTTTCAAACGGGGACTCAGCCCCCACAAAGCTGTCAGGCTCCTCGCTATGAGGGGAACGCGTCTGTCTTAGATTATTTCTTCAATGATTCTCATTGTCACGTCCTACTTTTGGAGGTATTTCTTAAAATAACAAAGATTATTTACCATGACCTGGTTTTAAATATATATATATATATATATATATATATATATATATATATATATATATATATTTATATTTATGCACTTTTTAACAAGTTTAATCACATCCCTATTATTATTATTATTATTATTATTATTATTATTATTATTAACAGCTATTTTCCACTTTGCGCCATATCGGCCTTCTGTCGTGTGTTTTCTGTCTCTTTTTGCAGGACAGATAAAGTTAAATAACAGATAAAGATAAAGCAATTTGTCTTAACTACTGTGATAGTCTTAGTCCGTGTATAGTCTTAATGTTGTCTATAAAGCGACTGAGAGTAACGTCATTTCAATTCTCCATATATATATGCACTGTACACGGAGCACAAATCGACAATAAAGTTGAATTTGAATTTCCTAAAGAGGCCCTTATTATGATAAACATAAAAAACGGAAACGTTTGATATATGTTTAATATGTATAATATTCACATATTAATAATTAATAACAGATTAATAATAAGAAGAACGATACCAATAATATGTTTTGACATTTCGTCAACATTTACAGAAAATTACCCTTTCTTGTTTTAGTTACAAGGAAAAACCTGAAAGAACATCCACACCATACGTTATGCTAACATACACAATAATAATAAGAATGAAAGAATATCAGCTCCATTACAGAAATACCCCAAATACTGAATTAGAGACCTTCGGGGCATGTTGTCCTGCTACACTTCACTGACGAATCCGCTCATGCAACATTGACATGCAGTGAAAGAATAATGGTTTAAATGGATGAAATGGTTTGTAATAATTCCGCTCTTTGTTAGATGCCAGTGTTTCTCCAGCCATGCACAAGGCTTGGCTGGAGGCTAATTAACCCTGCGCGCTCTGTGGCTCGACGTGTCAAACCTCGCCACACAAGCACTTAAAATATACATAAACTACACACAGCCATGGTGAGCTAGAGTTATGTGCATTAATGAACAGTAATGAGCAGATCAGAACTTCAGTAATCAACTATAGCAACTGTAGTCAAACACTATAACAATATTAGCCTCATTACTGACAAATTCGAACGAATTATTTATACTGTGGCTGATCTCAACCAGACTTTGTCGCATCACCAAAGGTAAAATACACTCAGTTTTTAATAATACAGTGGTACCTCGGCATACGAATGCCCCGCCTAACAAATGTTTGCCTTAAGAACTGAAAGCTTTACAAGAAGTTTGCCTCGGCACACACAGCATTTTCGGCATACAAACAAATGACCTGAGCCAAACCGAACACCGGCTCGCACGTCCAGGAGCCGTTCAAAACTTGTGCAAATGAGTTTCTGCACAATTTAGAGAAGACGTAGCAACACAGGTCCCAAGCATGTTAGCAAGAACAAAAGGGAGTCGCTTTCAGCTTGTTTTTTAAAACAATGGAATTATAAATTAAGCTTAATTTGAGTATGATGTCTACTTATTTCATATTTTACATGTCTTTTCTAAATGTTTCAATTGTTTTTATATGCAAAAATATGATTATAGTGTTGGAAAATGGGTAATACAGTGGAACCTTGGATTGCGAGTAACATGGTTTACGAGTGTTCCGCAAGACAAGCAAAGATTTTTAAAATAAATTTTGATTTAAAAAACAAGCAAGTATTGGTTTACGAGGGCCGAGTATCATGTATGGGCCTCTTATTTTGACACCGAGCGTCATGTGATCACAACTGAGCCAATGATTTTTCTCCCAATTGCGCTGCGGAATTGTGGGTAATCGTCTCCCCTGCTCGGTCTTAGTGCTCATCGCTTACTGGTATATTCAACATCTCCCTCTCTGTTTCAGCGTAATCACACACACACACACACACTGACACACGCGCACACACTCTTTTCACCCCCCTTCCCGGCTTCACTCACGCACACAGAAACTCCGCTCTGTCGCGATTCTTTTCAAAGGTAAGGTGCTGGTTCATTTGTTTTTTTGTTTTTTGTTTTACTTTACAGCAGTGATGCCGTTAATATGCGCTCACGCGAGTGTCATTAGAGAAATTTCTTTTTTTTCCGTTAAAACAGTGCTTCCATTGTGTGTGTGTGTGTGTGTGTGTGTGTGTGTGTGTGTGTGTGTGTGTGTTTGTTGTGAAACTTAAAAAGCGAGGTGGAGAGAGGGAGGAGGCGAGGGAAGCGGCTAATTCCACACACATACACACACACACGGTGCCTGCACGCACAAACGGAAACAGTTATCTGTCGTGATTTATTTTTACTTTTTTTTAAGGTAAAATGCAGGTTAATCTGTTTTATTTTCACTTTATAGATTGTATGAATTCTTTTTATGTATTTATTTTTTGGGGCTGTGGAACGAATAATTTGAGTTTTCATTATTTCTTATGGGAAAATCTGATTTGATTTACGAGTGTTTTGGAATACGAGCCCACTCCTGGACCAAATTTTGCTCGTAATCCAAGGTTCCACTGTATCTGTAATATATTGGTGTGGCTGGAACAGATTATCTGGATGGACATTATTTCCTATTGGACAAGGCGTTTCACAAGACGAAATTTCGCCTTAAGAACTCGCCTCCGGAACGGATTAAATTCGCATGCCGAGGTACCGCTGTATCCATATCTACAGTATAAACCAGAAGTCTGGATACTTGGACGCACCCTTATTTAAAAGGATATGTTACAGGAAATAATTAAAAATGACGGCATCTGACTTTGCAGCACTTAAACATTGCGTAAAGTATCAGAACTGACGTTGGTACTGTACATGCAGAGATTATTTCCTTCTTTAGTGCATATAGTCTATTGTATGACAACACACACACACACACACACACACACACACACACATTTTCACACTCGTTGCCAATTTAGAGCAGCCAGTTCAGCGGAACATGTGAAACATTTATTTCACCTTTTTAAAAAGCCATGTATGAAAGTCTTATTTAAGATGTTTGTTGCAGCAAATACATGTTTCTCTCTTTTCAGGACTGAAGAGAATTTTTAAAAATAAATATCCTGAAAAAAATGAAAAACAATACAGTATATAAAGACATGTTTAAAGATAGGCTTAAAATCAACTACTCTGTGATTTTGACCTCATTTCAGAAGCAGCACTTTCTTAAGCAAATTGCATCCCTAAACAGGCCATCAGAGCCAGAGGAATCAGCACTATCCATGTTTGTACCATAAATAACTGTCTGGCTCATGCAAATGTTCTTAAAAGTGAATTGAAAATACAAGTTGCACGTTTTATTTCAGTTAAACTGGCAGATAACTCATTTTCTGCAGAGTCCACATTGCAGATAAGCAGCAATCATGGAGACACCTCATTATGAAGACCTCCCGAGCAAGCTGAGCCAAGCAAAGAATTTGAAAATCATTTCAGTAATAGCCTATTTGTTTTGCACAATGCAATATTATACAGCAGACAGGTTTGAGCTCATTCCAAGAGTGTAACAGCGTTTCTGCCCCTGCTCGCTGCAGATTCATTTAATTAACTGTTTATTAAGCTCTTCATGAATTGAATCAGGTGTGTTATGTTACCCTGTGACCGGATTCGGACAGAGTCGTCGCGAATGAACCTGATGTAAGAACCTATAATCTCATCTGAGCATTTCTTTCTCATGAGTAACTCGTGTTACTGAGTTTAATTCTTGCTTTTATGCAAAGGGACCAAATGGAATTGTGCCTCTTTTTATTATTATTATTATTACACATGATTTATTATACTCAGAGCTTAAGACTTGTATGAAAATTGAGACATTATTCAGATAGCTTTAAAAATGTCCAAGAAGCAGACAAAAACGTGTCCAACTGACCAGCGTTAGACTACGACAATAATAAAATCAATCAATCTACTTCCTGAAGTCAGACTTATAGCACACCATGTCTGTAATTAAAGTTATATAAAATATTACAGGGGCCTAAACTTCTCTACTTGATATGCAGAATGTGTAAAATTAGACACTATCCTTCCATTACCTGACATTATTTACAGAATTAAATAACATCAGTCAAACAGTTAAAGGTTGTTTCGCTCATTTCCGAAATGGTTGATTCTTTAATAATACATAAAAAAAATAAATTAAAAAAACATACAATTTTCTGACTATATAGCGTCAGGTAAAAAAAAAAAAAAACTTCAGGAAAAGATAAATAGTAGTATGCATATATATATACATAAAAAATAAAATATAAATATATATAAATATATATATATATATATATTGTATAAAATATTTTTATTTTTTTTTTTTTTGGCTGATAGCACATATCAATTCAATCAATTCAAACTATATGCAAAACACATGCCCTTGAGTCTTCCTTGCATAACAAACAAGCAATAAAACAAAAAGCAATAATAATAATAATAATAAAACATACATTTTTCTGACTATACAGCGTCAGGTAAAAAAAAAAACTTCAGGAAAAGATAAATAGTATGCTGTATATATATGATATAATATAAAAAATATTATAATCTCTCTTCTCTCTCTCTCTCTCTCTCTATTGTATGAAAATATTTTTACTTTTTTTTTTTTTTTTGGCTGATAGCACATATCAATTTCCAAACTATATGCAAAACACATGCCCTTGAGTTTTTCCTTGCATAACAAACAAGCAATAATAAAACAAAAAGCAATAATAATAATAATAATAATAATAATAAAATAATAATAATTTATCCTTCATGACTCATTTGTTATATTCAAGCCAACTGTTAAATTTGAGCAAAAATTAGAAGCTTGAAATATGAGCGTTTTACCCTTTCGAACATGCTAGCGCATGTGTTACAGGTTTTACTGCATTGCACTAACTGATGTTTATTCCATCCATGACTGGAATTCGTTCACATAAAAAGATCCTAAACTTCAGTTATGGGATGGTTCTCACCTTCGGCCTGGGAGGACCACCTGCCCTTCACATGTTAGTGTTTTTCCTGCTCTGCTACACGCACTTCGGTTCAGAAACGGCTCTTAATTAACTGATTAGTTGAATCAGGTGTGCTGGTAGCTGAGAAAACCCTACAATTACATTAAAAAGACCAAGTTCAGAACCACTATTTGTCCCACCATGCAATCTTACTAAAATGTTAACAGTTAATTACTGTAAAGCTGAATATGAAGGGATTAGTTATATTGTGAAGGCATCAGTTCACAGTGGTTGTTTGAGACGTCTTTTAATCAGGAATGGAATCAAAGTGGACAAACCTGATGTTCAATACACTTATTTATTTATTTCATTATATAATTAAATATCAGTGAATACAAAAGATAATGACTGTGTTCGAGTTGCTTATGGTAATAATATTAATGGCGACAAGAAGGATTTATTTATCCAACAGTAAATAATGCTCATAACTCTTATCACCTCACTTTAATTACATCACCATGCTGGCAACAAAGAAGAAGAACTCCAACACACACACACACACACACACACACACACACACACACACACACACACACACACACACACACTGATACAGGTTCCCTTTGTGCCATTCTAACAACATAATCAATTTTATTCGTTTTCACCTCTCAGTTGTTTTAATGATACGGCTGATCGGCGTGCGATTCATTGTATAACTTTATCGACTTATGAAAGTTGATAAAGCAGAAAAGAGGGAGAAAAACAAATTTGCGATGCTATGTACTAAATGGAAAATGCTATATCTGCAGATGAATGAGAAGGCACATTCCTGTTTCTATGAATTATAAAGAAGCTGAAAAGAGAGCTCAGAAAAAATAAAGGGAAAAAAAAAATAGAGAGAAGGGAGCGCAGCACAATCTAATTCAAATCCTTGACCTACTCCATGCCGAAAGATCTGAAATAAATACAAGAAAATTGGCTATTTCACTAACTGAGTGTGTTTCCTGATAAAAAAAAAAACATTCTGAACTGGAGAAGAGAGTTTTGAATGTCGATGTTTCTGGAGAGAATTTGTTTTTAGCTTGAGGGGAGTTGTAATGTTGCATGCAGTATATATATATATATATATATCATACTTATCATACTTTGTGTGTGTGTGTGTGTGTGTGTATACTATATATACACACACACAAAGTATGAAGTATGATGCATGCAACATATAATATATATATATATATATATATATATATATATATATAATGTGTGTGTGTTGTATATATATATACATACATACATACATACAAGCACATATACACACACACACACATATATATATATATATATATATATATATATAATATAATATATATGTGTGTGTGTGTGTGTGTGTGTGTGTTGTGTGTGTGTGTGTATATTATATATATATATATATATATATATACATACATACATACATACAAGCACACATTCACACACTATAGGCAAGTACTCTAATCTGCATGTTTTTGGACTGTGGGAGGAAACCAGAGTACCCATTGGAAACTCACCGAGCATGGGGAGAACACGCAAATGTTTTTATTGTTTTTTTTTTTTTTTACATTTTATAACAATATTGGATTTCCAAAGCTATGAAATAACACATATGGCATTAGGCAATTAAGCAACAACAACAACGCCAACAGTCAGTTGTTATTTTAAGACATGAAGGTCAGCTTTTCTGAAACAGTTCCTACAAGAACAGTATTGTGTCGAGTGTGTTTGTAAAACCCATCAAGCTCCATGATGAAACTGTCTCTCATGAAGACCTTCCCAGGAAACCGAGACCAAAACTGCCTCAGAAATCACCAATTAACAACCAGCACCTCAGATTCGAGCCGTTATTAAGTTTTACAGAGCAGAAGTAGCAGAAACATCTCAATATCAACTGTTCAGAGATTATTGTGTGTTTTGGATAAACGGCTTTAACATTGTTCCCTTTCAAAAGCTACACTCGATGCTGCGTGAAAACGCTATGGGAACATCTCTTTGTTGCCCGGTTGTGAAGCCTGTGCATGTCAAAACCGCCGAATACCTTCGGCTTATAACCTCTGCCAGGCATGACGTGCACCTGCAGGTTATAAATAGCAGTGAACCTGAAACATCCTCAGATCTTTTTGTCTTCAGGACCACTTTTGCCATAACGAAAGTGAAAATAAAAAGGAAAATAACAGCATTAACTCACCGATATGGCGGAGTTGCTTAAGAGATGCGTGCCTCCATGCAATAGATCTCTTTCGGGGGGCGATCTTCATGAATTTTGTCTCGAGTGCTTGGGGGAAGAACACGCTCGCCTCGGGCTTCAGGGAGACTGTGAGTACTGTGATCTTCTCCCTATTAAGGTGCTTCGCGCGCGGCTCCGGCGCTTCTTGTGAAGGAGCGGAAGAATCCTCCTCTCTCGCTTCCATGGAAGTAGCCTCCTCACAACGCTCCTCCAGTGCTGACAGAGCTTATGAGGAATTATTAGAGGTTATAACGCGTGCGGTCGAGCGATTGCATATCGACTGGCCGCAGAAGCGAGATTCCCCCAAGCGTTCGAGATTGGATGACAGGTTTCTGTCGGGTGGCTGGGGGGAGGAGCCTCAACGTCTCTCTCTCCCCTTCTTTGGTGACCTCCATGATGAATTAACTCTTTCATGGAGCAAGCCGTATGCATCGCGTGTTTTTGTGCCATCGACTTCGACTTATTCGAATATCGTTGATGCAAAAGCAAGCGGTTATATGATGATGCCCCAGATAGAAGAGACGCTTGCGGGCTATCTCTCTCCTGGGACATCATCCTCCCTGAAAAAGCCTACTCTCCCCTCCAAGCCGCGTAGATTGACATCTGCTTTGGTGGGGAAAGCTTTTCAGGCAGCAGGTCAGGCTGACCTGCTGAAGGACCTGAGCACCGGTGGGGTTATTGATGACAGGGCGTTTGCAGAGCTGCGCCGAGCCACAGACCTGTCTCTTCGTGCAACCAAGCAGACGGCCCGTGCTGTGGGCCGTTCTATGGCTGCCATGGTATCCACGGAGAGGCATCTGTGGCTGAACCTCACGGGCATCAAGGATAAGGATCGTGCTGTCCTCCTTGATGCCCCCATCTCGCCTTCCGGCCTCTTTGGCGACGCTGTTAATTCCGTCGCCACTAGGTTTCGGGAGGCGAAGCTATATGAACAGACCTTTGGGAGGTTCCTTCCCCGCCGTGCTCAAGAACCGGGACCGTCGACCACCCGGCCAGGTCTGGCCCCTATCAGGCGTGAGGTGCAGAAGGAGAGCGTGACCAGCCGCGCACCCCGTCGTAAAGACTGGGGTGGTGCTCGCCGCTCTTCTCAAAAATCTGCTTCGAAAAGACCGGATCTGAGGAGCTTCCTCTCTTCAAAGAAGAAGCCCTGAGGTTCGTGCGCCTGGGGTCGTGGGGGTGTCTCCCCCAGGGAGGGGCGCCTGGATTTTCATCACAAAACAGGACCTCCTCCCTGGCACTCCCTGGAGGCCGGTGTTCAATCCCCGCCAACAATGGTGTTTCGGGAGCGCCGGTCTCCAACGAAAAGTTGGGTGTTCGTGCATCTCCTGCCACACTTCAGGATACCTAACACCTAACACACCCCCATCCAGCCGAAGTGTCAAAGCTCGTGCCCCTTTCGGAGAAGCTGGCAGCGTGGAAACTACTGCCAGGCGTATCTCCTTGGGTACAAAGGTCTGTAAGCACAGGCTACAGGATTCAGTTTGCACATCGTCCTCCGCGTTTCAACGGCGTGGTCTCCACTTCCGTGAAACCGGACCGAGCACATCTGCTGGCCCAGGAGTTACAGCTGGGCAAAGGGGCCATAGAACATGTTCCCCTTCCAGACAGAGAGTCGGGCTACTTCAGTCGGTACTTTTGGTGCCCAAGAGAGGGGGGGGTTGCGCCCGATCTTGGATCTTCGCGGCTTGAACCGCTATCTCAGGAAATCCAGATTCAAAATGTTGACTGTCAAAATGATTGTTGCTCAAATCCAACTAGAGGATTGGTTTGTGACAATCGATCTCAAGGATGCATATTTCCATATAGAAATATTGCCACAGCACAGGAAGTTCCTGAGGTTCGCTTTTGGGGGCGAAGCTTACCAGTATCGGGTCCTTCCATTTGGCCTAGCTCTGTCACCTCGCACATATACAAAATGCATGGATGCAGCTCTGGCTCCTTTACGACTCCAGGGCATCCGTATTTTGAATTACATAGACGACTGGCTGATTCTGGCCCAGTCTCAGGAGCTAGCGCTTCGACATCGGGATGTCGTCCTAGCCCATCTTCATTCTTTAGGATTGAGACTCAATGCCACAAAAAGCGTTCTCCTTCCTGTTCAGAGGACAACATATTTGGGTGTCACATGGGATTCGGTCACAATGCGGGCACAGCTGTCTTCTGCTCGTGTCGAATCCATTCTCAACTCCCTGAAGGAAATCAAGCTAGGCCAGAAGGTTTGTTCATCACTTTCAGAAATCTTTAGGCCTCATGGCAGCTGCGTCCACGGTGATACCTTTGGGCCTTCTGCACATGAAAGCGTTTCAGCTGTGGCTAAGAGCCAGGGGGTTTCATTCAAGGGCCAACCCCCAGAGGCTAATAAGGGTTACGCGCCGGGGGCTTCGTACCCTTTCTATGTGGTTCAGACCCCGGTTTCTGACTTTGGGTCCCACTCTAGGTCCGTCTTGTCGTCGCAAGATGCTAACGACAGACGCTTCCCTCACGGGCTGGGGTGCGGTCTTGGATGGCCGTCCAGCACAAGGGAGCTGGAGAGGTCATCTTCTCGCGTGGCACATCAATTGCCTCGAAATGATGCCTCTGTTTCTGGCCCTGAAACACTTCCTCCAGCAGTTGAGAGGCTACCATGTCCTAGCGCGGGTGGACAGCACTGCGGTAGTCTCGTACATAAATCGCCAGGGTGGACTGCGCTCGCGCCGCTTGAACAAGCTAGCGCACCAGGTTCTGCTTTGGGCACAGGACAAGTTCCTGTCCCTCAGGGCGATTTACATTCCAGGGCATATGAATGTAGGAGCAGACTTGCTATCCAGACAAGCTGTAAAACATGGGGAATGGAAACTCCACCCTGAAGTAGTCAGTCAAATCTGGGAAAGATTTTATGTAGCAGAGGTGGACCTCTTTGCCTCACAAGAGGCAGCACAATGCCCCCTTTACTACTCTCTGACTCCTCCAGCTCCCCTGGGTCTGGACGCAATGGCCCACACGTGGCCCAGATTACGCCTTTACGCGTTTCCAGCTATAGTTCTTCTCCCAGGACTCCTGGCGGGGGTCTGTCAACAGGGTTTGCGCCTCTTATTTATAGCGCCCCATTGGCCGACCAGAGTGTGGTTCTCGGATCTAATATCTCTCCTCCATGGCTCGCTCTGGGTGATTCCAGTGAGGAGGGATCTTCCGTCTCAGGCGCAGGGGACAATACTTCATCCCCGGCCCGAGCTCTGGAACCTTCACGTTTGGCCCCTGAACAGGACCGACTAAGACATGCTGGGTTTTCAGCCAGCGTAATTGAAACCATTTTAAGTGCCAGGGCTCCCTCCACTAGAAGAACTTATGCCCTCAAATGGAGTGTATTTGAAAATTGGTGCATGGCAAGACATGTAGACCCAGTTCACTGCCAGATTGTTTCAGTGCTGGAGTTTCTACAAGAAAAGTTGTCCTCGGGCTTATGCCCTAGTACGCTCAGAATGTACGTAGCCGCTATTTTGGCTTGTCACGCTCTAAATGATGGGGTTTCTGTGGGGAAGCACCATTTAGTTGCCCGTTTTATTCGTGGAGCTAAACGGTTGAAGCCGCCCACTAGAGCGATGGTCCCTTCATGGGACTTAACTATCGTACTCGAAGGCCTGGCCAACCCCTTTCGAACCACTAGAGTCAGCGCCTGTCAGGCTTCTGTCTCTTAAGATGGTTTTTCTTATGGCTATTACTTCTTTGAAGAGGATTGGGGATCTGCAGGCTCTGTCAGTCTCCCCATCCTGCCTAGACTTTGCCCCTGGGCTAGTCAAAGCTATTCTGCATCCTCACCCGAACTATCTTCCCAAGGTTCCATTCTCGACCATGCACCCAGTTGTTCTCGAAGCCTTCTGTCCTCCGCCTTTCACAGCTCCGGAGCAGGAAAGACTTCACTTACTGTGTCCAGTACGTGCTCTTCGGATCTACGTCCACCGCACTAGCCAGTGGCGTAAGTCAGAGCAGCTCTTTATTTGCCATGGGGGTCGCAACCGGGGGGCGGCTGCCACTAGACATACTCTGTCACACTGGGTGAGAGATGCCATTGCCCTAGCCTATGAGGCGCGTGGTCACACTTCGCCTCTGGGAATCAGGGCTCACTCAACCAGGGGGATTGCCTCATCGATTGCCTTGGCAAGCGGCGTCCCCCTGCAGCAGGTGTGTGATGCGGCGGGCTGGTCCTCTCCACACATGTTTGTTAGATTTGTTAGATGTTTGTCAATGCTACTGCGGGTTCGCGGATCGTTGAGTCAGCATTCCAGAGCTAGGTCTGAGACCTCCTAGGCTTGTGCGCACACGCTACACAACCTGGGGGTCCAGACACTTGCAGTGCGGCGGCGTTGGTATTCTCGTTCCCATAGCGTTTTCACGCAGCATCGAGTGTAGCTTTTGAAAGGGAACGTCTCGGGTTACTTGGCTGTAACCCTGTTCCTGATAAAGCGGGAACGAGATGCTGCGTTCCGATGCTGCACTGCTGGCGTGCCTGGACGTCCTTCAGACAAAATTGACCTGAGGATGTTTCCGGTTCACTCCTATTCATAACCTGCAGGTGCACCTTATTCGGTGACGTCATGCCTGGCAGAGGTTATAAGCTGAAGGTATTCAGCTGAAGGTTATTGTATACACACACACGCATATAAATGAATGAATGGTGGGCTGCAGTCATTCACATTCATATGGTTCCATGCTACAATTTTAATGAATGATAATTTATGATAATGGATGGAATAAACATCGGTTACTACAATACTGCAATGCTGTAAAACCAGTAACACACGCCTGCAAGTCTAAAAGGGCAAATCCCTCATATTTCAAACATTTCCTTTTTCATTCTTCAATTTAATAGCTCAATTAAATTTAACAGCAACATCAAAGTTAAATTAATTTGTTGCTTTGTCAGCATAATCTCTGATTCAACAAGACTGCAGTCGGATGCTTTTAGGCATGTACACTACGCATGAATTGACCATTTTTATAGGAACACCTGTGCACCTGATCATTCGGTTGTCTAGTAGCAGCTTAAATAAATAAAATAATGCAGATACAGGGTCAAAAAGCTTCAGTTCGGATTAAATATCAGTGGGATAAAATGTGATGACTTTTAGTATTTTGGGGGGGGATCTCTGGAATTTACACAGCTTGGATTGAAAGAATGTTGTGCAAATGCCTTCAAGGTCAAAGGAGGTCAAAGGAGAATGGCCGGTCTGGTTTGAGCTGACAGGAAGTCACCACCTGGTCTTTTCCGAATCTTCAACTATACAGTTTCGGTGAGCCTGCGGCCTCAGATTTCTGTTCATGTCTGATGTTCATGAGTGGATCCCTTATGTGGTCTTACAGCTGTAACTCATCCACCTCAAACTTGGCAGGTTGTGTTTTTGGAAGCTTTTTTCCCCCCAGTTGAAAATAGTGGTTTTTTTAAAAAGTTGTATGAAGGATTATTTTAATGTGTGTAAATGTGCCCTGAGATGCCCCAAGATCTCAGGATCTCAAGATCTTGCCCCAAGATGTGCCCCAGCCTTGTACCCTGAGTAAAGAGACTAAATTACAGTAGTGAACGAATTAATGAGTGCAACGGTACCTCGGCATGCGAATTTAATCCGTTCCAGAGGCGAATTTCATATTGTGAAACACATTTTCTCATAGAAAATAATGTAAATGCAAATAATCTGTTTCAGGCTTCCAAAAATATTACCAATATTACAAATTTCCAACACTATAGCCATATTTCTGTATATAAAATGACATTACAGTAAATGAAGTAAAATATGAAATAAATAGACATTAAACTTTACTTAACCTTAAGATGCATGATTTCTCTTGGCACTGGCTGCTTAAAAAAAAAGAACTGAAATTGGCTACCTGTTCTTCTTGCTATCATCCTTGATAACATTCTTGGGACACATGGTGCTACAGTATGTCTTCACTAAATCTTGCACAAAATGCAACACAACCCACAAAATACAGTGGAACCTTGGATTACGAGCATAATTAATTCCAGAAGTGGACTCGTATTCCAAAACACTCGTAAACCAAATAAGATTTTCCCATAAGAAATAATGAAAACTCAAATTATTCGTTCCACAGCCCAAAAAAATAAATACATAAAATGATTAATACAATATATAAAGAAAAAGTAAAACAAATTAACCTGCAATTTACCTTTAAAAAAAAAGGAAAAATAAATCCCAACAGATAAGTAGTCACTGTATGTGTGTATGACACTCGCATGAGCGCATACTAACGGAATCATTGGCTCAGTTGTGATCATGTGGTGCTCGACGTCAAAAACAAGAAGCGCATGCTACATGATACTCGGTATTCGAAAACCAAGACTTGCTCGTTTATCAAGTCAAAATTTAATAATCTTTGCTCGTCTTGCGGAACACTCGTAAACCACGTTACTCGCAATTCGAGGTTCCACCGTATATGTGAACTCCACTGACGCAAACAAGTTTTGATCGGCTCCCGGATGGACGCGTAAATGGAACTATACCGACTCGATCTTTCATTTGCTGAAAATGTTTTGCAATTTCTTGCAAAATATTAGTTCTTAAGGTGAAAATTTGCAAGGCGGGGCCGTTCGTATACCAAGGTAAAACAAATCGAATGACAAGTAATTAAAAAATTAGACAAATTAGCATACCATTACTGACTTTTGATCTTGGAAATTCAACATATTATATACTGTGTGTACTATTTATAATCCAGATGGTCTACAAGGACTGCTACTACAGTACAAGTATGAAAAGATGAATTTTCTTTAAAATATATAACCATTTTAACCCCCATGTGTGTTTAAGGTGATATTTCCCGACTTAATACACTCATCACGGAAAAAAACGTGACAATTGCCATTTTCTTAAAGTTGTACTACTTATCCTCACCGCTGCATGCAGGACAACATATTGTGGATAATAATGATGTGGGAAGAACAGTAAGTACCGCAAGAACAGTAAATGAAGAAACCACAGCAGTGCACTGATCGTCCTTAGAAAGGGGATGAGAGATGAAATAGAGATCACCATTTAGAACATCATTTAAAGATTTATCACTCTAGATGAGCGATATCCCACTCAATTGCTATTTCATGAGGTTGGGGTTTTTTTTTTTTAGGATAACTTCAAATCATGGGAGGTATCTGTACAGTCAATAGTGCACAAAAACTTCAATTTCTCCTACTTAATTACACAGAATAAACTACACTGTGCAGAAAGTCAAATTTTGTTGTATTTATCAAGTAGTTATCCTGTATTTAATTAGACAAAATATAAACTTTTTTTTCTCATATTGCTTAATCATGCTCTCAATATTTTCGATGCAGGGTGTATAAACTGTATTATTGAAACAGCCTTGTGAAAGTCAATAAGCTGTTAACTTTGTTAACATTATAGGTGCTATTTAAAGTGTCAGTTCATATCAACTCAGTAAGCCACAAATCAGGCGTGCGTGTACAAGCACGTGTGATAATAGGCTATAAAGATGTCAGTAACCACCGGATAAAAATAGACATCCTTCTTAAAAAGATTTTTTTTTTTTAATGATAAAAAAAAAAAAAAAAAAACCTGTTGCACCTGTTGCAGATGAAAAGTCTAATCTGATCAGTGTTGATTAATGCTCGGTTTAACAGCCTCCATTTTCTAGGAATATAATGAAATCAGTGATTAATTGATTATTCTTTGAATTGCTATTATGTTAGATGAAGTGTTTATTGATATTGGTTTTGTACACTTAATATAATCGTGTTTGTAATGAATATAAAATGCCAAAGTGATCATTAAGATAGCAGCGCCACACAGATCAGCCATAACATTAACACCACTGCTAGGCGAGCTGAACAACGCGGATCATCAACTATAATGGATCATGTTGTAGATAACCAAGGTAGGGGACAAAAGATCCAATCCCCCAAAAAAAGCCAATGCGGCACAAATGAGCAAAAAGTCAATGATGGAAAGGCACCAGAACACCCAGTGCACCATAGCCGGCACATCTTTTAATGCGTTTAATGCTGCCAAACCGAATGTGATCGAGGCCTCTTGTGGTGTGCCGGACAAACATGTCCGATTCACAGACCTTGCAATCCACAGCACCCAAGGGATCTGCTGCCAATGTCTTGGTGCCAGATACAACAGCACACCCCCAGAGGCGCTGAGAAGCCACGCCCTGAAGGACCAGGTCTTGAAACCTATAGTAGGTGGCTTTAATGTTAACAATTACAACAAGTAATGTCACATCCACTATACCATAAGTGTCCCGTATACATTATTACAATTGAAATAATATCGTATTAGGATGATACATTTAGAATGTATTAGCATTTCCTCCGGGTTCACTGGTTTAGTTGATTGGCATTCAGAAATTGCCTGCATCGTTCTCTGCGAAAGGGTTGTACTCGATCCAGGGTGAACCTCACCTATGATCCCTGGGATAGGCTCCAGGCCTCATGTGACCCAACACAAGATACAGTACGCAGTATAGCTATTGAATAAATCAGGACTTGCTCTGCAGGGATTCTGGGCGACATGACAATCTTGGCAGGGAATCATCTGGGTGGTGTGGGCTTCTGGTTGGAGCCTCCATGGATTGGACTTGTTTGTCCAGTGCATCCCATGGGCTCTCAGTCGGATCGGGATCTGGGAAGTTTGGAGGCCAGGTCGCTTCTTTATGTGGAGGGCTGTCGTGCACTAGGTGTTCTGATGCCTTTCTATAATAGACGGTGATGGCATTTTGTTTTGGATGAGCTGGCGTGTTGTCCCCATGGGCGTGGGTGGGCCTTGGGTGTTCATGAACCTGTTACCAGTTTGCTGGTACAGTATATAACTGATAACGGATGTTAATGAGTGGTAATGATATGTGGTGTTAATTGTATAGCTGATACGTGAGAAACATAATATATATATATATATATATATACACAGTATATATTTTTAGCAGTCGATTGTTAAAGAACTTTGATCAGTGGATAGCAACAGCAGCACTAGGGCTCACTGGCTTGCACGGTTTTCTCTTCTCTCTGCCTTAAATACTGTAACTCTCAGCTCCTCCTAGTGATAATGTGCTGAGGAGACCTTCATGAGCTGGAACAGGTGTGTTGAGGGCTGAAGCGGAATCTTTGAGTTAATCCCCTGGACTGGAATTAAGAGTCCCTGAAAACCTGTATTTATTTATTTATTTATTTATTTATTTATTTATAAAACTTGTAACATTTGAAGTATTTTTTTTAAAATTAAATTTAAATTAATTCTTTCTGAAGTTTAAGTTTAGATGAAGTGTTCATAAATTAACAGCAATTTAGACATTGAACTGGTGCTTGTAAAAAGAAACGGCATTTTGTTGAGCTTAATTAGTTTAACTTAATTAACTTAATTGTGGCTATGGCAGTAAATTGCAGTTTAATGAACTTACACTCATTACATCAGTCAGTCAATCTCGAAAGCTGTTTTCTGCGGACTTGAATTTACATTCAAGGGTGTCTAGGGCTTGATGTATACACTCCTGTTTGCTCGAAAGTAATCTATTTGCTCATCCCTCCGAGCAGGTCCCATATTAGATTCTTCGTTAATTTCTTAATAATAAGAAATACAAAGAAAAACAACATATTATGCGCTGCATGGTGGTGCATTGCCATGTCACTGCTCCGGGGAATCTATTTCAATCTATGGCTGGTGATGCTAAATAAGGTCTAGAGGAACCCTAGAGTCTGGGGAACCCTAGAGTCTTAGGGCCCAAGGCTTGCTACACCTAAAATGCGGTGCCAAACTACCGCAGGGCACAAGGACACACGTCAGGACAGGCGCACTCTCCTGTCCTTGGAGTGTGGGACAGAAACCGGGGTACCAGGAGGAAACCCACCAAGCAGCAGCATGCACACAGACTGGAGGCAAGATTCAAACCCCCATCTGCCGAGGTGTGAGAAGGCAATGCTAGGCACTAAGGCACTGTGCCACCTGAACAATTATATTGGTTTTTATTTATGACATGCCAGATCGTTGCTGACGTTGTTTATACGGTAGGTCCGCTTGGTTTTACCTTTCGTCTCTCTCTGCTTATTACGATGATGTTGATGTTTCAAGGGTCATTAAAAATCACTCGTTTAGATGTTTAGATGTTTTATATTGCCATGAAAAGGTGGTCCCGGATGATACTGTCAGGATGAGAGTATAACAAATTGGGAATGACATGGACATTTAACCAAATGTCTCTTAGCTGCATTTGCCTAGCCACTTACTGGATGCATGGCCTGGTCTAAAGAACTTCTCTACTGGGGGTATATTATGAATTTCCTCCAAGTGACCCACCAATCCCAATATCAGATCCCTGTCCTGAATCATTCTAACGATCCTAATTTCTAAAACTAAGAGACAACCTGGAATGAATGATTTACCTCTACTAAGTGATTAATCACTGCACAAGATAAAAACGTTTTTTTTTTGTTTGTTTTTACAGATTTTTGCCCTCAACCTCATCACTTAGTCAGCCCAGGTTGGTCCGTATGACCAGAATGACCCGTCCAGAACAATCCATATCACAGGCAAGAAAACTTCTACTACTGCCAACCGTTTAAGCAGTGTATTCCAGGCCAGCTGAGGGTTTGGGTTTTGATGTTTTTGGTTGTATCTCAGCTGTTGATTTGCTTTAAATTTCATTTTGCTGCTGTCAGCACTCACATAAAGAACAGACAGCAGTGACTGACTTTTACAGACAACCCCTCATACGTACAACGCTTCAGATGTTATAAATTTCTAACATTATTTGTATGCTAGATCTAAAAAAAAAGAAAGAAAGAAAGAAAGAAAGAAAAAAAGAGTCAAATAAATGTTTTTGCCTTTGCTTAAAAATGTAAGCCCTGATATTAGGTTGTTTTTCCCATGCAAACATTTTGGATCTCTGATTTTATTGTTGATTAGATCAGCTTTTCTACAGTAGGTCATGCCTGAGCTTCTGTCACATTTTTACATTTATAGCGTTCATACCCAACACCACAGTGTGACTAGCGTTTTTCGGATTGACAGTTAGAAAGGAATCATTATGTACTGTTTCACGCACAGTGATTTATTCTTTACCAAAAAAAAAAAAAAAAACCTTGAAAAATACAAAGTTTGTTGTTTTTTTTGTCACATTGAAACCACATCAGCAAAATTATTTATGTTACCTTTTTGTAAGAGACTTCGCAGTCAACTATCACTTTTTTTTTTAACATAAATGACATAACATAACATCACATTACATTAATTGCCATTAAAGTGGTAATAATGAGTGCTATTTTTTGAATAGGAAACCTTCATGTTAGCATGGAAAAAAGGGGTGGGGTTTATGGGTTTATATAAAAAAAATAGCGCCAAATGTATTTCTCTTGCAGACTCTCACCCACTTGCTCTGTAAAAGGCAAGCGGGCCCGTACTCACAAAGCTTCTTAAGTCTAAAAATTGCTCCTAGCAATGAAATTATATATATATATTTATGAAATAATTCTTAGAATTAGGACTTTTTTTTTTTTTTTTTTTTAGAATATCCCCTTAAATTTAGGACAAAATCTTAGTAAAGCTAAAAATGATTCAGGAAACATCTTAGACCTAAAAACAACTCTTATGGTAAAAAAATTGTTAAGAGAAGAGAACAGGACTTTTAAGTCCTTTACAGAGGTCAGAGGTTATTTTTATCAACCAATCACAGTCCTTGAATTGCTGCATCATCACAAGCAACGGGGTCGACCACGCCTCCTCACTAAGATAAAGATGTTTGTACTTTCCTTCCTCAGAGTTGCTCTGAGAAGTTTCTAAATCACTTTTAGTCTAGGACTCCCAGCTAGGACTTTTTAAGCTAAGATAGGAGCTCTCTGAGAGAATCCTAAAAAAGAAGCTTTGGGAATACGGCCCAGGAGCCCATCCCTAAACTAGTTTGCAGTCTAATCTGCATGTCTTGGGACTGTTAGAAGAAACCCACATAGCGCACGAGGGAACACGCATAGACCTCATTCACAGACCCGAGGCTGGAATCGAACCCTTAACCCTGGACAGGGGATGTGACACTGCTAACCACTAAGTCAACGTGTCTGCTCAAACATCTTGCTGATTATTGAAATAAAGATCATGTATTGAGTATCTGTAGATTGAACATGTGTTACTTGTTCTAAAAGCAAATGTTTGTACTGAACAGAACTCATGCAGGGTTAGTGATGATGGTGATGATGGTGATGATGGTGATGGCGGTGGTGGGTTGCATGCTGTAACACTGGCTTGGTTAAAGAAATCTAAAATATAATTTAGTTATTCCAGCTTTAAGCTCTGTGGAGTTCAATTGGAGTCCATGCTGTTTTTTTTTTCCCCATGCCTGACACAAAGACAAAGTCAAGTGGACAAGCTTAATGATCCGAGTTTATGACCTTTTAGTACCAAGAGCTTTGTTCTATTCAACAGGTAATTTATGTCACACATGGTGAAGCTGTAATGTGGTTTTTTTTCACTCTATAGCATTCTACAAAAGCCTGACTTGGGGAATACAGTACTGTACTGTGCAAATGAACCTCGAGGTCTGTGGCTTTTGGGAAGTGAAATGGCACTGTGGCAGAGGGGGTAAACGGCATCGTTAGAAAATTCCGGAAGGAGTTGGTTAATTAGGGTGTTTATATAGAACTTATATACAGTTGCCAAACTTTGAGAGCATGTTGACACAAATTCCGGAGTTTCACCTTCCAGGCATGGTGTGGCCCTGTTTTTTTTGTTTGTTTGTTTGTTTTTTTTACGAAATGAAAACATCTGGCTGTAAATTAGCATATTAAGGCTCCAGGAGATTTTCAATCTATCATGAAAATAAAGTCATTAATACAGACCTAAACTAGTGTGACGACAGGAACCTGAGTATTGAGATGATGGATCATGTCGGAATAAAGACACATAAAGAGACGTCCTGGAGTCAGTGGTATTATGAAATGATGCACCTTTAGCCTGCATCACTTTAAGCGTATTCTCAAAACAAATTGATTTTTTACACTTTGCGACCAAATAATTAACTAGATGCCATGTGTAAACTTTAAATGATAAAACCCGTGGTCATTCATGCAATTGAGATCATTAATGTGTGGCCGCAAAATGTATTAATTTTTGCAACACGTGGTCACAGGCAGGATGCAAACGGGTAACCCGTAGAGACCGGCACGCTGGGAAATGTGTTGACTGCTGATAGGGGGATTCATGACATTAGTGGCTTCGATATAATATCTCATGGCTTCGATATATGCCTGCTGTTTGCCTATTTATTAAAAAGTTTGATTTTATTTTGCGGCCTTTTTTTTTTTTTTCCTTTTTTTTTTGGAACCATGCATAATAGTAAGATAAAATGCCTTCAGTCTTTTACAGGATCCTACACAGAGGTAAAGCAATGATGAAGGAAATTAAGCAAATGAAAGGCACTTTAAATCATGCGGAGAACTAGAATATGTTTTTCTGCCAGTCGTTTTTCCCTTGCGCCTTGTCAAATGTGCCGTACTGATTGAGCTGGTTGGCTGCCCATGGGATATGGAAGTCATTACTCTAATAAAAGACAAGCTAAATTACACTTTGAGTAGAATTTAGATAGAAAGGATTTGACAAAGGAATTAGTTACAATGAGGAGCTACAATCGGTTTTATGGGGACAACCACGGGGCTTGTGAATTCATTACATGGCCAGTTGTTGCCTGTATTTTCACAAGCCTAAATTTGTAAACCATATGAAAATTGGTGATGATGGATGGGGGAGCGCTTTCAGCTAAAGACAACCGTATGAACGTCACACAAGGAAGAACTTCAGAGGAAGATGAATAAATGAATGAATGGAGGAGGAAATATTATTCATCATGCCAGACTACAGAGCCTGGTTCTACAGTACAGCATACAGACCACAGGTGCATTATCCAGACAGGTACACCCAGAGCCCGAAGTGGGTGAGTCAGTGTGAATCTCTGCTTTTGCCGGGCAAAATGTTAATACTGCTTTACTGCGAGTAGAGGGCCATCTAGAACAAAAATTGGTTATATTAACAGCCTGCATGCTTAGTTTTCTATTGCCACAGCTGCAGCTTTAGTGCTAATCAAGCAGTATATCAGTTGCCTGGGTAACTTATAACTGGGTACTGGATAACTGATTTTATGCCTGTACTTCTTTTTTTTTTTATTTCACTATATTTTCTAATAAAAAAAATAAAATAAATGCATTTAACCCCAGAAGACTATAAGCCGATCAAAAGTTTAAATCATTTCATAACCCAGTCCAAATAAAGCAGGTTCCTTCTAAACGCTAACACTTCAGATATCAAATGTCTAATAAGCATCAGCAATGTGTCACAAGCAATTTATTTCATTTGTATATGTGCAGTTTTAAACATTTTAACGAAAACAGCATGATGATGATGATTCACAAATTGTGCGACAAAACCAGTGGAGAAACATATACAGGTAAGCAATTAGCTGAGTTAGCTGGACTAACTAGCAGATAATTTACAGTTTTATAGCTCAGCAAGGATTGCCTTTTGTGTTAAATATATAATTTCTATATACTGTACAAGTGCTGTTACAGCAAATACCCAACACTCAACGTATAAGAAAAGTACCTACCTAAAAACGTGTACAAAATAACATGAGGCAGCTAACAATCCTAGGTCACCTACAGAAACCTCAGAAGCTTTTGGCTAACTTGGCTAACGTTACCGTTCTTTATACAGCTCGGCATACGGATTTAATCGGATTTTTCAGGGGCGATCTCTTAAGGTGAAATCTTGGATTGAATCTTGAAATTTTGTATTGTGAAACGCATTTTCCCATAGGAAATAATGTAAATGCAGATAATCCGTTCCAGCCACCCAAAAATATTACTAATATTACCAATTTCCAACAATACAATCATATTTTTGCATGCAAAAACAATCAAAAACATTTATAAAAAAAGATGTAAATGAAGTATATAGAGATTAAACCTCGCTTAACATTAATTGATGATTCCTCTCGGCGCCGGCTGCTTTAAAAACAAACTGAAAGCGGCTCCCTTTTCTTATTGCTACCGTCCTTGCTAACATTCTTGGAACCCGTTGTGCTATGTCTCACTAAATCTTGCAAAAATTGCAACAAAAAAAAAAAAAAAACCCGCACAAAAAATACGTAAACTCACTTTTCTGGGATTTCCACTGATGCAAACAGATTTTGAACGGCTCCCGGACATACGCGCAACTTAGCCGCCACTCGGTTCATCTTGGTTTATTTGCTCGTATATGCCGAAAATACTTTGTAGCCGTTCAAAACCTGTGTGTATGCTTCTCGCAAAATTTCTTAAAGAGAAACTTCTTAAGACGTATGCTGAGATATCGCTGTACACTGTTGATAATAATGTGCACTATAGCATAAGCAATTTATGCACTATAGCACTATAGCATACTTCAGCGTTAATATTATTTGTTCCTCAAGAGAAATATTGTGAATTATTGCTACAATACTTTCCATGCAGTGAGCAAGGAGGTGGAAGCCTCAAAAACTTTTAGACTTTTGCAAAACTAATTCACCCCACAGTTAGGAAATTAAATGCTAGGCCTATTTGCATATTGCCTTTTATACAGAATGTCAGGACAGGATACGACGGCTCATAGCCAAAACATTGGCCAATTACTTTTTCTCGATGGTACAAACATGTTAAAAACAGAGGATATTAATTATAACCTCGTTCCTTAGCCTGTACTATTGCACTATTAATTAACTAGAAGCTTGTCATATGCTATTGTGTTATATTAGCTACCACTTTTGGAGCCTAGACAACCATAACAGGCTCAAAACTAATATTAGCTATAACAGGCTAATTACAGTATGTGTTTCTCTCTCTCTCTCTCTTTTTTTTTCTCTGCCTCTCTCCAGCTCCCCTATCTGGTTGAAGTGCTCATATCTCATCAGCGCTGCCCATCTTCATTTTCACAAATACCATGAATCAAGCTGTTTAAACTGCAATTATTGACACAGATTTATTTATTTATTTATTTATCTTAATTAATCACAATAGTCTGGCAATAATATGGCAACGGAAGTTCCGGATCCCAAATGGGTCAATGAGATCATATACTGTACAAATACAGTAATGCGAAGTAAGTAAAAACGTAAATCGATATGATGATAGAATGGTACTGTAGATGGCCCAGACCCATGGTCACCATGGTTGAGCAACCTTTGTACTGTACGTCGAGCAATTTTTACTTGCAAAACAGCATTTTAAAAATCACAAGGCTGCTTAACAAATACCTTAATCCCATTTAAAATAGTGGTTAGCATTGTCACCATGCACCTCATGGGTTGAGGGTTTCGAGTGCCTGTGTGGGGGTCTGTGTGGACTGTGGGAGAGAACTGGAGCACCCAGAGGAAACCCACCAAGCACAGGAAGAACATGCAAACTCCACTCACACGGACCTGAGGCAGGAATCGAACCTGGAACGAGGTCGAGACTGTTGAGGCCAATGATGAACATTATATTAATTCCCAATTCCCGGTCAACACTCACACATGCATCCAGAGCTAATGCGTTACAGCTAATTTGGGAACGCCGATCAGCCTAATCTGCATGTTTTTGGACTGTGGGAGGAAAACCGGAGTACCCGTAGGAAACCCACCAAGCGCGAGCAGAACATACACACACGAGACAGGAATCGAACCTGAAACCTACAGGTGCGAGGCGACAGTGCTAATGACGTACTACCGTACACCACCACACGTTCTGCCGTACCTGGCTAGAAATCCTCTTGTATTCTGTGTAAAAAGCATTTTGTGATGTTTCTACGAAGAAATAAGCGTAGACAGAAATAATACGTTGTAGTACATCCCAACAACAAAAACAAACCAAAATTATTGATGAGATTCAAAAATATTCAGATCTGTTCTTGGCTGACAGGAGTGGAACCTGAGATGACTTTTTTTTTTTTTTTGCTTTTATGCTCAAATATGGTTACAGTATATTCAGTATTGATGTTACAGTATAAACAGTATTGTATAGTGGTGCATTGAGTTAATGCAGAGATTCCTGTCAAGGCAAAACATTCTGATCTGACCTCTCGCATCTACAAGATACTTCTCCCGGAAGAACTGCTTTTTTTTTTTTTTTCCTTTTGTTTTTAGGACCATTCTGTTCAAACAACTAGAGACATTTGTGCATGCAGATCACACAAGGTCAGTTTCTGAAATACTTAAACCAGCTCGTCTGTCAGAAACAGGCATGCCGCGGTCAAAGTTATCAAGACTGTGCATTTTGATTAACTGGAGCCTTTGACCTGTATTTGCATGATTTTACACTTTCTATTGTTCCGCATGGTCGCCTTATTGGATAATTAGATGAATGCCGGTGTAAAGGTGTTCCTGGGAAAGGCGAAATTAAGCGTACGCACATTTCTAAATTTGTTGGGGAAGTGGAAACGTCCGTTTTAATTAGAGTCCTCAGAGTAAAACAGTCCGAAACACTAGAAAGGGGTCTATCGATTCAGACCCTTTCACTTGGGTCTCTCAGGTCTCTCGTCCCAATTGGCTTCCATTAGAATGTTAAAAGTTCTTCGGAGAATTCCAGATAGACCTGATCAGGCAGTTGGTGCCCTTTTTCACTGTCAACCCTTCGCTGTCTGTAGTCCTCGTTCTCTCTAGTGCTTCAGCTCTCTTTTCATCTGTCATTCTTAATGTGAATCATTAGTCCTGTTCACATACACATGGCCTTTAGGAGTCCTGACCCTGCTCATCTTCCTTTAGAAACATTGACCCCCTATGGCGAGTGTCTACCGAGCAAAATCACTGCCATTTATTTAAATAAGCCTAGTCAGTGAAGAGCCTGGCTGTGGATCGATGTGCAAATCCTATCCCGTCCCGCCCAGAGCCACTTGAGCAGCGTGTCCACTCACTCGCAGGCATCTGTGACCAGCCATGGCAGCCCTGGTAATTCCACAGGGCATTGCTGACTGAAAGCTTATCATCACCTCAAACGGCCTGAAAGTGACTCCATACGAGTTCAGCGAATCAGATGGATAGGGACGGGGATCTCAAATCAATATTCAAACCAAAAGCAATGACAATGAAATTGCACACTAAACAGAATGATGAATGCATGCATTGTCAAAATTTCGAGCCATGTGTTGTGCTTAAAAAGAAAAAGAAGAAGAAAAAAGAAAAAAAAAAAAACGTCCACGAAATCAATAGATGCTTATTATTTCAGATTTTATTTGAAAAACCTTTTTACATCTCACCTCATTCTCTATACCGCTTATACTGTACCGGATCAGAGGAGGCCTGGAGCCTATCTGGCTCTGGACACACAACCCTGGACGGGGTGCCAGTCCATATACACACTCACACACTTTGGACCGTGAGAGGAAACCAGAGTACCCAGAGAAAAGCCACCAAGCACAGGGAAGAACATGCACACTCCGCACACACAAACCCGATTGCTGGACTCAAACCACTGATGCAAACAGGTTTTGAACGGCTCTCAGACGTACGCGCAACTTGCTTGGCATGCTTCTCGCAAAATTTCTGTTCTTAAAGAGAAACTTATTTTTTTTTTTTTTTTTTTTTGCTGTATACTGTTATATAATAATAATGTGCACTTTGAGTGAGTCAAAGTGAGTCTTTAACTGTCTTTAGTAATGAATCTGACACGACCGGGGCTTAGTGCTTAGCACTGTCGCCTTTCATGTCAAGGTTTTTGCGTTCGATTCTCACCTCGGGTCTACAGCATGCGCATGCGATTTGCATGTTCTCACCGTGCTTGGTAGGTTTCCTCAGGGTACCCCGGTTTCCTTCCACAGTCAAAAGACTGGCAGATTAGGCTTACTGGCTAATAATTTTAAACCATTACAATCATATAAATGGAAAAAATTTTTCAACCACTACAAATGACAAATAACCACTTCCACACTTTTATATTTAGCAGAAATTCCAGCATCTGTGAATATACCCTTATGGCCAAAAGTATGTGGACACCTTACAATTGCAACCGCGTGACAATGGCCCTGTGCACAAAGAGAGCCCCATGGCTTCTTACGCAAGAAGCATCAGTACTTGGTTGCATTAATGCTAATAAAAAAAAAAAAATTAATAAAAAAAAAACACATACTGTATGGGTCTGGGAGGTGAGGTGGCTACAATTTTTGGGAATAAATATAAATATAATAAATATTTATTTCTATATCCAATTGCTTTTATATAATCTCAAATGCACAAAATTTTTTTTTGCATCTTAAGATATTTGAAAAATTATCTCCTTTTTCGGAAATGTGTAATAATAATCCCTACTGACTAGTACACACAGATCTACCCATCTGCCTCCTATATGTTTTTTTGTTTTTTTTATCTAAACCTAGGGGGTTATAATGTTACTGTTTTTTTTTTTATATTATGGCTGGTCAGGACCACACA
The DNA here is from genome assembly GCA_013621035.1 of Clarias magur. NCBI lineage: Eukaryota > Metazoa > Chordata > Actinopteri > Siluriformes > Clariidae > Clarias > Clarias magur. Next base: position 61,732 of record QNUK01000272.1, on the reverse strand, counting down.
AGACTAAACAATCTAATCTGCTTTGTTTGTTCTCTTACACAATAACACGCTGCGTACTCTATGCACCACGTAGCACATTTACTCACATTTGCATTTACATGGGCTACAAGTTGCACACCTCAGGGACTTTGCACATTGTTCTGTTCGTGACTGGACGTTGATAATTTTTTTACAAAAATGAGCTTGTTTTATTAAACTATTTAAATGCAATTTTATTTCTTGTACATATTGTACATTTTACAGCTAACACTTGTAACATATATTTGTTTATAATTTCCTCTTATTTCGTATTTTATTTCTTTTCTGAATACTCAATTTCTTTTATTTTTTTTTTCAATTCTTTTTTATTTTCAGGTCATGGGCAGTCGTATACAGTAAGCATTACCGACCGTATCATACGGTGTATGGCTGTGTATGTGACAAATACAAATTTTAATTTGAAATGGCAAATCACAATATGTGATTTATGATCAAAATCATGCGGCTCTATACCTTCCTCTCACTCTGCTAGACTGGTCTCGCCAACTCACAGGGTACAGGGAAAACATGCATCAACATTCCTCCTTGTTCTCGCATCTACTGTAGTTGGTAGAATTATCTTCTGAATACCTGAAAGATTTAAATTAGCAATAAAAAACTAAATGTGTGCTTATCTTAATGCATTGCCCCCAAAACAGAGTTTTTAAACTGATGGTATTATTGGTCCATAATCTAGTGAACCACTATAGAGTAAGTATCTATTTATTGATAAAGGCTTCTGTAAGGCACTCCGGATACGGGCATCCGCCATAAGCCATACTGTAAATGTACAGTTAATGTAAATACACGTGTGAGTCACTGGAGTTGACCGTCCTTAACAACCAGCAACTAACTCTTCCACTTTAAGTGCTTTATTTTAAAAGCCGATTCACAACTCATCAGGTGGGGGGGGGGTCCTTGTCCACACCACGGCCTCATACAGTATTAGCCGTTACTGCATTGTCCAGTCCAGCAAAATAGGCTGGTAAACATCTGAGCCCTTTCTCCCAGGAAAAAAAAAAGAAAAGAAAAAAAAAAAAAAAAAAGGTGCGGACATAAAGACAGAGAGTGGACTAAATGCAGGGCACCATGTCTTTCTCCAGTGATAGCTATAAAGTCAATACAATCAATCTCTAATGGCCTCTTCCCCTCTGATGGTCCCTGTTTAATCAGAGTAAGAGCAGGAGGTAGCCTCCATGCCCGGCCGCGGCCATTAATTTTTGCCTTTCCCATTGGTGTGTTTGTTTTTTTATTGCCTCTCCAGTGCGAAGCTGGCATTCATCAGGCATCTGATTGAGCTCTGCTCAATACTAAAGCGGTAAAGCGGGACGAGACGGATGACTCGCGGGCTACAGCATAACCATTCAGTGCAAGCAAAGCGTAGCAAAAGTCTGTATCTTCCATATGGTGTCTCCCTCCCCAACGTCGACGTTGCCTTTAATTTGATTTCCTGTTGGTACTGCCCGCTAGGAATCTTAATAATAGGTTCAGAATGAGTGAGCTGCTGCATCAGACCTGCCGGCGTCTAAGTGATGGTGTCACTTTTCATGTAAGTGCCGAGTCGGACTCGGTGGTGTACGCGCAGTCAAACGTTCTGAGGAAACCTGTCGGACGATGGTCGGGATGAAGCTTTGATTTCACCTCGGCCGACAGCGGCACATTTAGCATGTGGCGAGAAGTGCATACGGGCTGATCAAAAGCGCTGTCAGGTCTGCAGTTGTCAGGAAAACAGCCCCTATCCCCCACACTCATTATCCATCGCTCACTTCTCCATGTCCAGCCAATAAGTGTCTACTGTCTCGTCTATAGGGTCCAATTGTTGGACCAGAAAACAGCCACTTACCGTCTGGTCCAGTGAGTCAGGCTATAAAAAAAGAACTACTGTCCTATGTGACATGCTGAAGAGCTGCAGACTGAACACATTTCTCAGCTGCCTTATGTAGGGAAAAAAAATCTTATGATTTAAAATAAATTTTTTTTTATCAATGTCAAATTTTGTTCCATTTCACCCATCATGCACTGATGATGCGTTTTCGTATTAAACCATAGCATTTTCAAGTGCTGAACATAAAAGACTGATTTGACTCAAGTACCAATCCAGCCTCTTGATTTCTTAGTCTAAACAGAGACTCGATTCATTGTGACCTAGACATTTTGTATGGAATATCACAAGAATCTTGCTGCTTTAAACAAGCAAGTAATTGTTATTATTTATAGAGAGCCTTATTAGAGTATTCATTACATATATTTATTTTTTCATTCATTTATTAATTTATTTTTGTTTGTTTGCTTAGATTTTAACAATGGCCATTGTTGCAAAGCAGCTTCACGGAATAATAATAAAAAAACAAGGAAATATGTCCTTAAAATATGACGAAATATGTATAAATTGCAAACTACTTATCAGTTTGTCCCTGAGGAGCAAGCATCGGCCGCAGCGGCAAAGTGGCCACATCCCCGTTTGGGTGATACCAGCTAGATGTACTGTACTGTAGCATGGAGTGAGTTACAATCATAACTCTGGGTTATGATGCAGACAGTTCAGTATATACAGTAGTATATGGGAAAAGTGTTTAAGTTACTATGGAGTCCATCATCATTGTCAGAAGCTCATTTGCTAAACGACTGCAGTCACAAGCCACCAAAGAAAAACTCCAAGAGTCCAAGATCAACTCCAAGGTCAAGTGAAACCATCCTCAGTCACTCAGTCAGACCTGAACATTCCCATAGTTTACTACGCTCTTAACTTGTTAAAGATAAACTGTGTGTTAAGGGTCCAGCTGAAATTTTTCATACGTCAACACGCTTTTATTTCACTCCTCCTCCAAATGCACCGCTTCAGTATCTCTGGAAATCAAGTGCCACACCCTCAAGACACTAACAGGGCTCAGAAACAAGCCACAGGTCACAGTGGAGGGAAAATCGAATTTGGTTAGTGGTTAGCACTGTCGCCTTGCACCGCCAGGGTCCGGGTTCAATCCCTGGCCAGGCTCAATTCCCGTCTCAGTGTGCATGGAGTTTGCATGTTCTCCCCGTGCTTGGTGGGTTTCCTCTGGGTACTCCGGTTTCCTCCCACAGTCCAAAGACATGTAGGTTAGTCTAATTGGCGTTCCCAAATTGCCAGTAGTGTGTGAATGAGTGAGTGTATGTATGTATGTGTGTGTGTCTGTGCCCTGCGATGGATTGGCACCCTGTCCAGGGTGTACCCTGCCATGTGCCCCAAGTCTCCTGGGATAGGCTCCAGGCCCCCCCCACCCATGACCCTGAACACTGGATTAAGCGGTATAGATGATGAGTGAGTGAGAGTGTATGCACACTAGAGACATGTCTGAATGACTAAAAAACGTGAATTTTGCATAATAGGTCCCCTTTGAGTTTTTATTGTTAACTCTACAAATTTTCACATGGTCATCCTGTTGTGCACGATATTGCCCTATTAGTGTTTAATAATGTCTGTGGAGGATTTGATCTTTCAGTTGTGTGCTCTCCATCTCTCCCTCACTTTCTTTTTTTAAAATGAAATTGCAATTCGTAATATTTCCCATCAAGAGTGCAAAACACAGTGGATTATACTGGCTATGCAGAATTAAATAACATTTTCTAATTAAGAGTAACTAGTCATCTGATTTAAAAACAAGAAAATTGAAATCGGTTTTTTCTTTTCTATTCTGTCCTTTTTATTGCTGTTTGTACATAAAAACCATAACCGCTAACCAGCTAACTTTGCCAGATGCTGTGGTTTTAGCTGATTCACTAGCTAGCTTGTTAATGAGGGGCTCCCACGCCACGAATAAAGCAAATCTCCGACATACGAACAGGCTTCCGTTCCGAGAGGTCGTCCGTAAGTCCAATTTGTCCATAAGTCTAACAAACAAGTCTGACATCTTTTCAACCCCTCTCCATTCTCTCACGTTATTAGATGCACGCTAAACGTGACGTGACCATGTACGCCAGACATGTGATCTAACTTTCGTGATCGTAGTGCATCTTTGAAAGTTCGTAACTCGAATGTAGAGGACTTACTGTAAATCAATAAAAGGGAAATGCTGACTCAGTGTACCATATAACACACCCAGGAATGTTTTCTGAACATAAAGTCTGATAGAGGTTTTATACTGTAAATTGAAAAAAAAAAAGAAAAAAAAAAAAAGGTGATCATATTAGCTTGTGAGGCTCACTCAGCTAGCTAGTTGTAGCGTATCATGTTTTTGCTAGGTTCAATGTTGAGAGGTGAAATACTGATATTTCGACAGGTTTTGATTTGAATTTAAAACATAAAAAATACCTGTAAATTGGGCCAGGGCGTCTCTCTGCATCATCTTTTATGTATATATTTAAAATAAAAAAAATCTCAACAAAAACAAAAAACAAACAAAAAAAAATCTCAATTATTCACGTACTGTATTATTTTTAATTGGGTTATATGTTTTTTTTTTCTTCCATAACAACATGGCTCATCTGATTTTATACAATAGTTAGTAAGGTCGTTCCTGTATATCCAGTTATAGGGCTTTTTTCTTTAGGCTTTGCTGAATATATCTAATAATAGACTTTATAATAGGTTTTGGGTGTGTATTTTTGTGTGCATGTGTGTGTGCGTGTGTGTGTGTGTAGGGAGGTGAGGTGTTATGGGGTGTCAGGTTGTCTGTCCTTCCACTCCAATTTGATCGTTTGTGTTAGTGGAGCAATGGATGCTGAATATGTCATCACATTTGTTAGGCTCAGCAATTCTTTTATCATTAATACTAAACGCTGCTGAGCCATCAACAACAACAATATTTCCAACTGACTGAGAAAACAAGAGCCTTTCCTTCCCAGGCACGCTGTCAGCTCCATCCATAACACTTTGTCCTCTGTTCCTGTTCTCTTTCACAGCACACAGAATGACCTGACAGGTCAGGAAATGTCTGAACAAGATGAATGTGGCTTAGTCAGTGGTCTGTCCAAGAGGGTCAACGTAACGTGTACACTTGGGCAGAGACTGAAATGTGTCAGGAGGCCTGAAGGAGCATCCTCTAATGCCTCGGACAAGCATTCACAGTACAGAAAATAAAATGTAAATTCAAATTCTTCATATGGACACCGTAGAGGAGATAATGTATATTAGGAACAGCCATAAAATTTACAGCTCCTTTTATCACTTACGTTATAACAGCTATAAACAATCATTGCCACACCATAGTCTCATTCATCCTCTTTTTACGCTAATAAGAAAAGCTCACCCTGTTCGCGAGAAACCACAAACTGCCAAACCATAAGCCCTTATTTCAGTGTTGCAGCTTTACCACTGCTGGCAGCAAAGTGCTAATACTGGAGACTCCACTTCAACAATTGCATGAGGGGTGTTCGAGTCAAACTGAGACTTGTGCTGAAATTTCTTGTGAATTTTTTTTTTAACGTTACAGGAACTCGGCTGGGAGCTATTACTACATCCGCCGCACAGTCCTGACCTCGCTCCAAGCCATTTCCACATGTTTGGGCCATTAACGGAATTCCTGGGAGGCCGGGGTTTCAGACAGGAAGCAGGAAGTCCCATCATCTCTCGTGTGCACTGAGAAAACATGGTGCCCAAGCGCTAGTGAAACACTGGGATTAGTGTGCATTAGTGGATCAGGGGATTATATAGAGAAATAAAGAGAGTTTTTATTCGCAGAACTGTGTTCTGCTATTCTGCTCAATCGAAAGTCCTGGTTTGACTTGAACAACGCTCGTCACATTTCCGTACCATTTTAATCTCCACAAAATGAATTAAATAGCAGCTAAAACAGCCGCTCTCTCTCTCTCTCTCTCTCTCTCTCATCGGTCTCTCTTTTTCCCCCTTTTCTTCAGATGAATAAGACAGGGGGAAAAAAATGCAGGTTGTTATTTCATCGGGGAAAAAAAAAAAAACTTCAAAGTGCAATAAAAACACAAACCTACCCTGTCCCGGAGATCCTCCCATGTCAGAAATCTTTTAAGGAAAAGATTTACCTCTGCCTTTTATTAAGCTCTGAGATTGAAGCTTCTTTTCTTGCATGATAAATAAAACTCTGACAGAAGACTTCTCCATCTCACCCGTTCGTTACGAAAATGCCACAGCCCAGAGGGGGCGCTACAGCGTAGCATTTCACCAAGTAATCTTTAGCCTATACAGTATGTAGAACCAGATGATTAGAGATGTTTACAGTTATGACTGATGTCTTCATCTTCCATCACATGCAGACAGTGCTCTCCATCTTGACGTCTTTAAATCGTGCCCCCGCATTTCAACTGGAATAATCGGTGCCCTCGAGTGTGGAGCACGCAGTCTCGACGCTCTGAATTCCGGCCGTCATTTTCACTTTATGCTTCACAAGAGCGTCGGACACAAAGAGCTCGGAAGTTGGACTCTGTCAAAATATTCGCAGCTCTCCCACACTTTCACTCTGCTGCTCATCCTGAATAGATAAACTACACATAGCTCGATGTGTAATGCATTCTGACCCAGTGACTCCCGCAAGCTGTTAAGCATTAACTTTGCACTTGAAGGACACATTACGGTGCAAACCAGGTGGACGAACCAATCAGTCTCTGCCATACTGTTACACCTTGGTCCACTCATTAAGCCACAGTGGGGTTTTTAATTTAAGTGTAAGGGGAAAAAAAATAATCAAATAACATCTGCCTGCCGCTTAGCATTGCTCAAATTAGCTCAAAAAGTTCTGTGTGCTAACAAACCAGTGGTGTCTACAGGCGATGCCTCTGTCACCATCTTAATCTTACCAACTTGTATCCCAGAAATTTCGATTGCGGAAATTTGACCTTGCTGTGAACTTGACCCTATCTGGATCAGGGTCATGACCAATCAGCCATATCATGAGCACATTAACATTAAACTGGTGACAAGCTCATGGCCACCCAAGACTCATTTTTATTATTATTTCCCCCCCCCTCAGATTTTCTCCCTAATAAAGTCGTATCCGATTCCTCCTCCGTCACTAGGGGGCTCCCACATTAAGGCTACCACGACCATTCAGTCCGAAGGGCTGAAGACGATCACATGTTTCCTCCAAAACCACGTGACGCCACCGACCGCATCTTTTCGAACTGCTCGCTCACGCATCGTTGGGAGTAACACACTCAGGGGACAACGCTATCTGCTCCTTCTGCTCACTGATGGCTGTAGAACCATAATTAATGTGGGAGCACTAAGTGCCTCCCATCCCACCCCGCTGAGAAAGTGCTGCCGATTAGCTCTATCTAGACCCTTGGCAGTGAGAGGCATCACCCGGATGATCCCCGGAAGAGCACTTGACCGCTGCGCCACTCGGGGGCCCTCATTTTATGCTTTTTAAAGAGCAAAGCCCAATCCACCTGCTCCTATCCTGCCGAACCGGACAAACAATTCTGATTCATACAGGCCCCACCCCACAACCCATATCCCAAAGGATCTGCTACCAACATCCTGGTACCAGACACAGCAAGACAAACCCCAGACAGCATCCTGTAATTGGAGTCATGCCCCAAGGGGAAAGAGCTGCCCAGGTGGTACAGGGGGAATCTACAAAATATTGGGCATCTTTCCTTCTATGTTGTAATGTTATGGCTTATGGGTATACAGTCCTGAAAAACATTTACAGCATTTGGCAGACGCCCTCATCCAGAATGACTTACATTTTTACCTCATTACACATATGCAGTGACGGCCCGGCCAATACGGGACGCAGGGGCACCGCCCCCCTTAAAGTTAGGCAGAGAAGAACGCTCCTTTAACGTGCAATTGTTTAACATCATAATTATTTATTTTAATAATGAAATACAGGTCATTTAGTCACAATATTCCGCTGTATTTCTTAATATAATTTGTCATTTGTGTTGGTGTACGCGGGGCGCCGGACAAACGGGTGTCTATGTAGACAGGTACGTTTTTGAAAAGCATGTGACCTGAGGCCGAGCTCTGATTGGATTTTGTCAAATCATCCTTCGGGCGCAGCTCTGTGCGCCCTGAACCCTCCCACTTTTGTTCTTAGCGAATCAATATTGTTTTTAAATATTTGGGCTCACGTGATTGGACCATTCTCAACGAGTCTTTTCCAGCACTTCTTACGGCAAGCGGAGCTGCTGACTGGATGTGACGCGAGTCATGCCTTTATTTTATGCTAGTAGCAATGACGCGCAATCACCTGATAAATGCCTATTTACAGGCGAGCATTAAAAGTTTAATTTTGTTTGCGCCCCGCCAAAAATCTTTTGCACCAGCCACCACTGCACATATGTATGAGCAGTTGAGGGCTAAAGGCCTTGCTCAAGGAACCAACAGTGGCAACTTGGTGGCGGTGGGCTTTGAACCTGGGACCTTCTGATCAGTAAGCCGACGCCTTAACCGCTGAGCAACCCCTGCCCTGCGAAAAGTAGTCAAATAGTAACCTGGCAGTCAAGGAGAGAGGACTGGAATGAGCATGCGTTAATGACTTCGCTGTACTAGGCAGAGACGCACTTGAGTGAGCATGTGTACTGTGTGGCCGTTCCATTCGTATTTCGGATTATTCCCGAAGCCGTTCGTTGACAATGCAATGCACAAATGCTCGAAGGCGGTGGGGAATCTGCTAAAACGTTGGACGTCATCCACATTCTGGAAGGCCTGCAACAAGCAGAACACCTGAGAATGTTGAGCGTGTACAGGCTGCAATCAACAAAGATTGGCGTCTGACAGTGCGAGAAGTAGAAGCGTAATTAGGAGTCTATTACTATCATTACATCGCTGGATACTTTCCGGACAGACCTCGTATATGCTCATTATAGTTTCAAAGCATTTTTCTAATGAGGTATCTTACTTACAGGAACCTCGGAAGCTTTACAGAAGGGTACTGTTGATGGACGGGCAGATACTAAGAAGAGGTAATACTAATTATATTCATATCCTAGAACATTATGTTTCGGGTTAAATCAAAGAACCCCGAGGGTTTCCATTTATACCCTTTTTTTCAAATAACCCCAAAACACCCACCAACCCCTCAACTATGTCCCATCAATGGTTGGTTTCCAAATGTCTTCACCTTTTTTTGTGTGTTTTAAACAGAGAGTCTCCTTAAAACTCTCTGCAGAGCTCAATGTCTCGTTTCAAAGTCTTACCATGCAAGGCAAGTTCCTGTTTCATGGTTAGTGTTTCCTAGTTCTGACTCCTACAGTTCTGAGTTAGCACTCATGATTATGGAAAACTTGTGGTTACAATATCTTTTTAAATTTCCTTTTTGTGTCCTACAAAAGGAGATTTCCCTAGAGAGCAAGCGCTTCCTCCTAGAAACCCTTTCGCTAGCCCTCATCCCGCTTCAATAACAGTATCATCCATTTGCGCTGATATATTAATTAGTACTGGACATCATTTCCTCACTTCTAATTAAGTGTGTCTTATCGCTCAGATGCGTCTAGACAGTCTAGAGAGTCAGTTCATCATCCTTAACCTAAACACATGGGGGACTCTATGCAACATGGATGATCTTAATTGTTTCTTAGATGATTCTCAAAGTTTCAACCTTGAGACTGTCTAATAACGGGCTTCTTGCTTGGTCATCACTCTCTCCATGAGCGACGTACTCTCATCTAGACCTTCAGATAGATCTTCTTCTTCAGCAAATTCATTACAGTGGTTGTTAGTTATGAGAGTAAGACGTGGATAACAAATGCACTACATGAGTAATAGCAGCTGCAGGAAGCATCAAGACCTCGCCTTATGATGAAAGGAAATGTTAAATACTAAATAATCAAAACAGCCTGAACCCTTAGACCTGAAGGTGACCACCAGAATTGATTAAACTGTCATTCAAAAGTAGAGTTGTCCAGCTCAAGCTCAAATCTTAATTCTGAATCAGCGATCAGCCAAGAAACATATTACAGTCATAACTCATTCCTCAAGTGGTTTTCCATCTCAGAAGAAGAGATGACAGTCTGATGATACACAACCATGAACAATTCCTTTATGGCTAATTCTCACCTCACTCTGTTGGATGCTACAGGACTGGGAAGAACGATTCATAATTTGGAAAGTTGCCATTGGGAGCATGATTAGCCTCATTCTGGTTTAATGTCTTTGTTTGTTTATGTTTTGCAAACAGAACAACATATGTTGGAACATACTGGGGATGGGTAACACAAAAGGAACGGGCTGGATTAGTGAAACGTGCTGTGGAAGCAGGAGGGGGTAGGATTGGTCAAACTGCTGCAGGAGCAATGAACTTGGTGAAGGGTGTCTACCAGAAAAGTGGGATTGATCAAGGGTGTCTACAGGATTGAGTGGGACCAATCCGAGTATTTCTCACAGAGCAGGTCAATCATGTCTGTCGTAATGATGTGTGTGGAATTGCTTAAGAGTATCTGCAAGAGGAGTAAGATCCTGTCAAACATCCCGTAGGAGACGAAAGCCATTAGTCAAGGGAGTCTGCTGGAGCAATGAGCATGGTCAAATATTCTTCAGGACCTGTTGCAATCGGTTAGAAGCGTCTGTGGTAGCATTGGGATCGGCCAAATGATTTGCAGAACCTGGTGCGACTGGTCAAGAGCGTCTGTAGGAACGATAAGATCATGGCCAGACATTCTACAGGAGCTCTGGGATTGGCCAAGAACGTCTAGGAGCAGGCAAGATTGGTCAAATGTTCTGCCCTGGGATTGGTCAAGAGCGTGAGTAACGATCAAGAGTGTCTTTGGGAATGAGCTGCATTGGATCGAGTGTCTGTGAGAGTGGGAAGGATCGGTCCAAATCTTTGCAGGAGTTGTTGGAGTGTTGGATTGATCAATACCATCTGGGGTCCAGTACACCTCTCACATGTGATAGCAGGTTCACTTGAATGGCATCTCTCGTAGGATGTATCGGTTTTACATATACACTTATTTATGACTTCCTGATCTACTCTGCCTACAGTATCTTTAATCGTGTATTCCTTTTTATTTTTGGGAGATGAGCAAGAAGTATGCAAAGACACGTTGCCCTCTGGCACAAACTCCAGACTTTACAAAATGCATTACGGAAAAACAGCATATGCTTAATGTAGGCATATGGTGTATAACTGCAGTCAATAATTGTCCCGTCCTTGCACAAAATAATTATATTTCTCAGAAGAGTCATTTTATGGTGAGTGATAATTAATGGCATTCAGCACTGAAATGAGTAATTTGCTGATCCTACTTATAGCACACAACAGGACTATATTAAAAGCTTTGAGATCATTTTGCTGCATCGTGCGCTCAGAGCCTATTTCTCTCTCCCTTACTTACCTTTCTTTCTTTCTTTCTTTCTTTCTTTCTTTCGCACATTAATACACAAGCAACATAATAAACTAAAAAGGATATTTCGCTCAGACGGGGCACCTCTAGATAACAAGACCGAAAAGTATCAGAATACACAGACTTGGCAGGAAAATAGTCCATGGTTGTTGATCAGACCTCCAAGTTCCCCAGATAAAAATAAATAAAAAATAAATGTATTTTCATGTCTCAGCATTTTAAAAGTCCGGCCAACGATATCTACACTCTACCTTGAAATCGAATCAAGACGACACATCTAAGCCCATTTTTTTGCAAATCCATTTAACATCTCCTGTTAAGAAATATATTTTCCATGAGTCTTTAATTCCCCAACAATCCCTCAACCCTGTAACCTGAACACATTTACCTGAAGAAGAATCTAGAATCTTCATAAGCCACGTTTATATCTGAATTCTCGGGAAAATTCGTGAGAAAGGGGAAGACCTGCACGATTTGGTGCTCTCTCAGCTCCCAGCGCACCTGATTTAACTAATGAACTAATTAACAGCGGTTCCCTAATTGAAGTGGAAGATGAGAGGGAAACACTCCAGGACTCGGGTTCAGAACCACTTCTCTAGATATACCGACGCTTTTAGCTTTCAGTCGAACAATCCAGTGCAAACAGTAGTGAATAAAGTCGTGCTGTCAGTCGATTCAGATCTTATAATGTAGTTAATTCACGGTCAGTAATCAAATTCAAATTCGTGCAATGTAGGAATAAAGAAATGCATGACGAACTGGTTAGATAGAGGAAACAGATTGTGCAGCTTTATAATGTCTAAAAGTGTTAAGACTTAACATTGAACAAAAATCAAAAAGGAGTTGAATCGTCGGAATGTTAAATGAAAATCTCTCGGATGGGATCGGCGCCGTACGCAGGGGCTGGGTAGTATGGGGATGTGACGACCCATCGACATTCCGGCTCGAACCCGGATCCTCAGAGCCGGAAATCAACAACCTAGAGCAGGGGGTCGGCAACCCTAAACACTCAAACAGCCATTTGGACCCGTTTCCCACCGAAAAGAAAACACCGGGAACCACAGAATTCTTTTGACATCTAATATGATAATCACATTGTATATATTGTTTACCTTTATGCTGTGTGTGTACAAAACAAACAAACAAACAAACAAACAAACTATAGTGTGTTGCATTTATGAAATAAATGAACTGGTACAGAGAAAACAAAATCTTATTTCTGCATGAAACAGAAACATTTTCAACTCAAAAAAAAAAAAAAAAAAAAGTCGAAGGTTACTTTCAAATAAAATACTTTATGCGCTCATGGAAAGCCAATAGGGTCAAACTCTAGGGTCATATCATGCAGTTTGCCTTGTTTGTTTCATTTGAGTAAATATGAAATAGATAAATAAATAAATAAACAACATCTAAAACGATATACATTTTTTAAAATGATATTTTGACATTTATACAGTAGCATATTATTCATATTCTGGCAAAACTGTGAACCTGACATTGTAAACTGTAAACAAAGGTTAGGCTGTCCATCAGTCTTATCCCTTCCATGGACGCAGGTGTTCGGAAGGCAGTGCAGGAGGACTCGTGGCGTGTGTGTCAGCTCAAGTGCACACTGTTATTAAAGCAAAAGCGGACACACCAAATACGAAGGACGACCAAGCTTTCACTTTTCCGCTTACGATATTGCTGATAATATCATTTGTAATGAACAACTGCCAAACAGCAGCAGACTCGTGGTCTCGGACTTTTGCGCTCGACTGTAAATGACAACCTAAAGCACCGAATAATGAATATTTTATGGAATAATAATGAAATGAATATTTCATCTATTATTGTTTAGGACGAGGAAATGATGAGAACATTTCCCTAATATCCAGACAGCAATTAAACTTAATCTGATTCAGTGGCTTTACAAACGAATAAGTGCTCTACCGAGTGCTATAGCGAATTCTCTTTGATTAGCAAGACAGAATGTTAATAAATGTTGAAAGTGTTCTATACAGTAAATAAGTCTACACTAAACTAAATGCAGCTCGGGTTGTTACAGCTTTCTGCCTGATCAATAAAAGGTATGATGGAGCGAAGACATGGCCGGTAACTGATGTTAATTTAAAATATTTCCTTATAAGGAATTTCCTATTATGATTGATGCCTTAAGGAGAGAGCGCATATTATCTGAAGCGCAGATTATTAAAGCAGAGTAAAATCGGTAAAAGCTTGGAGAAAACTGTTCACGACATGCAATCAAGGCTCTCGTTACTAAAAAGCGCAGATTGAATCTGTATAACTGAATGCAATTGACAAAAACAGCACATCAAATAGGCCAAGACGCATCTAAACGTTCTCTTTGACTAAAGGCAGAAGTGAGATTTATGCATCCTTCTCCTTTCACCAAATATAAATATACTTTTTTTTTTTTTTTTTTTTTTTAATGATATGAATTACTTGAATTGCTCCAAATCATGTGTAACTACAAGTTACTGCTAAACAACCTTACAATTCCATGTGACCTCTTATGTTCCGATTAATCACGTTATATACAAAACTGCCAGAAGGCTGATAATTTGTCGTCTCAATACGTCTTTGATATCATGTCAGTCCGGACATTTATTCATCAAAGCATTTACTTGTGCATTTGTTGACTGTGATGATTCAGAGAAGATGATATGCTGTAGTGCTCGTCTATTAACACCAAACACAGAGCTAAAGAAAAAAAAAAAAAATAGAAAGAAAGAAAGAAAAAGAAGTGTTTTTATTGGGTGAAATTCACCGGACAGGACTACTGGACCTACTGTACTGTACATACTGTTGCATCTCATCGCTGTTGGTGGTGAACGGTCCCTGGATCAGCTGATTAACATGCATTGAATTTAATTTCTCTGCATCTGTAAAGAAACATTACAGCACTATAAGGATGGAGGTAAGTGTGAGCTCTGCGTACACCCTCACTTTGCTTGGGAATGGGGTAGAGTGGGGAAATTGCCGGAATTGCTGTAATTATGTTAAAGAACGAATCCGCTCCAGCTCACTGGGGGTGAGTCAGGCGATGACAATTGCAGCTATACAAAATGTCAGAAACACTGTTTCTAGGTGCCATCTTTTTTTTTTTTTTGCACATCAAAGCCAAAGCCTTTTTTTCTTCTTCAGTAAACTAAAAAAAAAAAAAAAAAATCAATATAAATAAAGCAAAATTCCTGCTACAGTATAGTGATTAATGATCCTGAAGAGGAGCAGGGAAAAGAATGAGAGAGAAGAAACGGACAGAAGTCTCTCTTTTTAGTTTAGATGAGAAAAAAAAAAAAAAAGATGAGATTTTTTTTTTTATTTAACAAGTAGGAATACAATTCTAGCAGTCAGTTCGATCGATTTGATTGCAGTGGAAGAATAACGATTTTACAAATATCCCGATTCTATATTACATTTGACCATTTTGGTACGATTCGAAACCTTTGAGTTAAATTAAATGTAGCCCGTTCCTTATAACATTAGTTTTCTCACTTCAAAACCAAGTTGTATTTAAACAATGCAAACTAACGTTAAAATACAAACGTTTTAACATTTACCTTCAATAGAACTCAAACCCAAAGCTACATTGTTACTGAGCAATGAGCACGTTACTGTTACTGTATCTCTGTTACGTCATCCACCACCACGATTAGTTCTATGCAAATTATTCACTCCTACCACATGGGATGAAAACGTGTGAATAGCTCAGAGTGCGCCACCTGTAGGATTATAACGGAACCGCGATGTTTCTCCTCCTCAAACACCTCCAACGTCTCAAAACTCAACACGACGGCCATCGCGGGGGATGAGTTGCTGTAAGCAACAAGGGCACACAGGGCTTTCTAATTAGCTCATTAGCGCTCGCGGTGTTTTGAGACCGGTGTCAACGTGTATGATGAGTGGGTTCGGGACTAATTCACTGACAGAGTTTGGAGAAAAAAAGCAGATCGGAGGATCTTAATGTGCGATATTTGATCATGTTTTAATGCGTTTCTGTTGCTTCTGCGTTCGGTACAGAATCGTTCAGATCCGAGGCTGATCAGTCGATCGCCGGTCACGACCCAATCAAACTGAAAAAATAAATAAATAAACAAATAAAGCAGCCAATTCTGGTCGCTGGCTGATCGATCGTTTCATCTCTATTATAAATAAAATAAAAAGGTTTTAAAAAAATCGATTTTGGAGTCAGAGTGATGATACGTGAAAAAAAAAAAAAAAAAAATCACGATTCATAATTACACCGATTTTTCCTTCATCTCTAAAGTATGTTAATAACTAAATTAGTTAATTACAAAATCTCTGCGATCTTACTCCCCATGAATTAGACAGGTGTGGAAGGCAGAAGTAATCAAAAGCGGCATGAGCATCACAGCCATGTAGCTTCCTCGGCTACAGTACGCGTACAATGCCACAGTTTAACACGAACTACTGCAGCATACGAAAAAGAAATAAAAGTCTCACTCCAATATCTCGTGTCATTAGCTTCGGTCATCTTATCCAATGTCACGACATTTGTTTTCATCAAAACGGTGCATTTATTTATTTTTTTTTACCTGAGATCTTAACAGATCAAGCGATTAAAGGATCTTAAAACAGTGGCTCATTAAGATCCAAATGTCGACGTTTTTGGGGGGCAGGAACTGTACTTTTCAGCTCAAACACGCACACACACACACACACACACACGCGCGCGCAAAAAAAAAAATAAATCCAGGTGTAATATTTCCAAATGTTCCAAGTAACGAGCGTATAAAAAGAGATGGATTACAGTAATTACAAGAGGAGAACCTGCCAAATTTATCGCCAGCGCTTGCAACCAGAGGATCTACAGGATACGTGATTCAGATATGTTTTTGCAAACAATATACTGAACATTAGAGATCACCCAAACAAAAAGGCAGCGTGTTATCCGACACTCAGTGAGGGGCTGCTAAGATAATTGTTTTTATGAAGCCTAGCACAGATGGTCAGTCAGCAGATACTCATTAGGAAGTGAAACAGACATGTCAGGGACATGGATGGCCAGCTTAGTGCCAATTTAATGAGTAAAAGACTACCGGTGGTCAGGGCACAAATTCTAATTTAAACCCGGAGTGTAACAAGTGTTAGACTTCGAGCTATATTGTCACACACACCTGGGATGCTGGAGCTTGGCAGATAATTTAACTCTGGACGAAGGCGTCTTATAGACTTGTACTGACTCGAGAGCTGTGCAAAATAAATGAGCTATGCCGTTTAACTGATCTTTTGCTGGGCATTTTTGATTCAAAATCAATTTACATTGATATATTTCACTTAAGTGCCTAAAATTGATGAATTCATTACGAATATATCAAAGAGTTACACTGCATCGTCCACAAAATACTCAAATTTTAGGAGACATATTCTTCGTCTTTTGAGTTTCGGGACAGTTGGTGCATTTAGCACCACCTACTGGACTGGAGTGTGGATCAGAAAATTCGTATGAGAAACGTACTGATCGAAGCTGTTCCCTGCCGCGAGTCCCCTTGGATAGGCTCCAGGCTTCCCGAAACCATGTACAGAATAAGCGGTATAGGGAATTAGCTTAATGGATATTTTAATAGTAGCTTTTAACACATCAAAAAAATGTATGAAAGGCAATTTAATTGAATCAGATTGATAATCACAGCGTAATTGAATCAACAGTCTGCATACCGTATGATTCGGAGCTCTAAGGTTTTTTCTTAAGTAAAAAAATCAGGGTTTCCCAACCCTGGGGTCATGGTGACATCATAGATGGTTTATAAGACTTTTAATGTAAAATAATAATAATAATAATAATAATAATAATAATAATAATTTTAGGGAATATGGCACATTCTCGCAGTCAATCACTGCAAGAGATATGAAAAGATAAGCTGAAGTAAGATAAGATAAGATAAGATAAAATAATTGAGATCCTAACTGATTCCAAGGGGAAATTAGTGTTCCAGGACCTTATATAAAATCCTGTGGGTGGAGCAAAAACATAAGAAATAAAGCAGGAATTTTTGAAGAAATATAAAAATAAATCAATCAAATAAAAAGATACAAAAGATAAGATAAGAAAAATAAAATTCCAAATCTATACACATATTGTACAGATGTTGTAAAATACACATCAATTTTAAGGTAAATATAGCAATGCATGCATAACCTTGATATAATATATAGTAAACCTATATACAAAGGAGTTCAAGTCAAACTGGGACTTTTGATTACAAAAATGATCAGCTTTGTATTTTCATTCCCAAAAAAAGAAGAAATTATCACAAGTCCTGGTTTGACTCGAACGCCCGCCGTAGTATGTAACATGTACACCAATAGCTAAGCTGAGCTGCAGAAAGCTCGGTATATTGTGTTATATACGATAGCATACAAGGGCTGGACCGTCCAAGTATATTTGCCGATCATTTAAAAAATCTGTCTACGAATCGTAGATTACGATGCTTACGGTATACGCCACCGATTAACTACTAGCGGACGGTGCATCTTATTCATTTAGATCTCTAAACATTTTACTTATGTCTCCTCTTGTTTTGTAGTAAAACCGCTCCAAGTCCAAGCACGGGCCCTCGGCTGGTGTTCGATCGCGAGGAGTGAGGATTATCAGAAGTAGATTTGGCTTAGTAAACATATTGATCGCTGAAGTCTCTCTCCCATGGGTTTATGTGAGGTCCTGGACTATAAATATATGACACGTTATGTCCAATAACGATAAAAAAAAAAACTAAAAAAAAAAAAAAAAAACTGCACGGATAATGAACTCTGTCTCATTTGACTCATTATAGATTTTGCCTTAGTGTTGCACTAATGGAAGCCTTTCAATCTAAGGAAGGTTCACTTGTTAACATCGCAGACCCAGGCGGACGAAACCAAACAGTTATATTGACGTAGCATTATTTAAGAGACAGATTTGACAAATTGCACTGATTTCAGATGATTATCGGGCATGCACGTATAAAAATAATGCACTCCTTGTACTCAGAAAATTGCCCTTCAGGTTTTTCTGAACATTCTCTAATGGTGCTATATTGACATTAGGTATTTCTGCGAGTTATTTATAAAAAGAGGCATTTTCTTGCCTTATGCAATTAGAAGCCTTTTTCCCCAGCTTGCTCGAAGGGGCACGGAATATATTCGTACAGATGAACATCACTGCATTTCGTCTTCTGGAGCTCTTGGCGCCGCTCACTTGTGAGAACTGAAAGGGAAGCGCGCTACTACTGTATGAGGAACGCTAAAGTGTGGTCGCATTAAACCCATCTGTAAACAGCGGAGGGCAAAGTACCTCCACAAACCCTGTACTCGAGTGAAAGTAGAGAGAGACCTTCAGTCGAAAATGTTACTCGAGTAAAAGTAGACGTCCTCCATTTACATACCGAGAGTTAATAAAAAAGACTGAGCTTGTATTAGCTCAAACTTTATGTCTCTCTCTCTCTTTTTGAGCTTCCCGACTGTGAACATGCTGTTTTCGCCGCTATACACAACCAGCTCCCGTCCTGATTTCTAGCATCTGTTACGTTATCAGGCGCGTCGCAAATTAAACGCAACTGCTGTACATGTACCCTTCTGGTTATTTAAAAACTGTAGGGTGTAGAGGAGTAAAGTGCAGATATATTAACTTAAGTACAGTAACGAACGGGAAGGGCGTTAGCTCAGTGGTTAAGGCGTCGGACTACTGATCAGAAGATCTCAGGTTCAAAGCCCACCAAGTTGCCAGTGTTGAGCGACTGCTTGATTGTATAATGACGTATCGCTCCGGATACGGGTGTCTGCCAAATGCCGTAAACTTGGCTAAACTAAAACTCTTGTCTGCGAACATGAACTCAGATTTTGATCCATCACATCACCGTGGGACTCAATCAAGCCTTTATTGTTGAATGCACGCTGTTCTGGTAATGTTTGCTTTCCCTAATCTAGTCTGTTTGGTGCGGTAGTCACAGTGAGACCACGCTTCATAAGGTATTTTTCACATTCCACATTCCTGTTCAGAAACGTTTCACACATTCTAACAGACACACACTCGCTCCACTTCGAGTGCCCTTAATAGCCTTAGATTCATGTTCTTCACTGCCAGATGTGGAAGCTGATGTGGTGTTCTGCCGTTGTACCTCGTGCACCTCAAGAAGTGATGCTTTGTACTGTATCTACTGAGATGCTTTTCTTCTCATCGTAGGTGTAAAAAGTTACCATACCTTGGACTACATATCTCAGATTTCTCGGACAAGGCATTTTCCCTCCTAGAACCGTCACTTACTTACTGTTTTTTTTTTTTTTTTGCTCGTCACAAGAGGTCAGCAATATCTACAGGATATAAATAAAAGAAAGGTTCCGTCTGTACATGGGTCTGAACTTGTACGTTGTCGAAGTGTTGAATAGAAGGAAAATTATAAGCAGTTACTACTGCATATGCGCCAGATGCTGACCAGCTTATGTTTAGCTTTAACCTTTGAACTTCTCCTACAAACTCCTTACGCATCAATGACCGGCTACTTACAGTACAGTACGCTAGTCTGAAACTATTCAAACCAGTCCTTCTGCTAAAAATAGCAATGCCACAATCGAACGTTATAGAGATCACACTGGATATACAGTGCCAGTCAAATATACCGAGACAAAAAGTGAAATTCGATGTTTTAATGACACTCAATTAAAAAAAAAAAAAAAAAAAAAAAAAAAAAGAAAAAGCCGATCAAGGTAATAAGAGTTTTTTTATTTTTTATTTTTTTATTTTATTTAAGGATTTGAATCGCTATACAACAATCAGTACTTACTATGAAGTCTCTTAATCTACCAAACCTGCTGGATCCGGCTGGTCATGGAGTCAAACGGACATGCGCACTTCTCTTCGCTCAATCCATGCCGGCGCGATCGCTTCCCGAACATCATGCACAGACGTCTGCAGTTCCCTTGAGAATCTGCTAGTTTTATCCATTTTTGAGCAGAAAGAAACAAGCCCGGCTTCGGAAAAGTAAAAACCCTGATTCCAGCTAAATCCACCTGATTCTAATTAGCACAGCTCTTAGCCTTGGGCTAATTAGTGACATCACCTGTTTTGTGCACAGAGAGAACTATAATGCAACACATGGAATATGTTTTCTTAATACTTTTGGTACATCGCTGTATAGCTGTATATCTACAGCGCAGACAGGATCTTTCATCAATATGTGTATGTATGTATGTATGTATGTATGTATGTATGTATGTATGTGCAGTGATACCTTCTGTGTATTGATGGAGCTTATAATGCTTTTCGCTGTCCCTAGGCTATAATGTAACACATATAATAGTACGGAAGAATAGTGGCTGCATTTCTTAAAAACACAAGTGAATAGGCTTCCAGACAGAATTAGTATATATGAATGCTTGTACATAGCCGCGGTATTGACGACTCACAAAAGCAACACAAAAGCAGACCTTGTTTTTTATTTATTTATTTTTTTTTTTACAACCAAGATTTCAACTCATCGCTGATGATGATGTCATTGCATTAAAACAGCACCAATAGTGATACAGGGCTTTACGGAGACGTGCGTGCCCATTCTTCTCGTCACATTTGCCCCAATTGCAGTCCTGTTCCAGCCAAACCACAGTCCACTGATTAGACATTTACATCACTACAGCAAACAGTTACCTACCAAATCGCACATGACTTTTGTCGCCCAAATCATACTTCAAATATCTTTTTCCTTTTTCGAACGTCCAATCCTCTGAAAATATGCCCGATCACCTTACTGAACATAAATATTTTACATGTTGATGAGTGTGGCCGTGTAGAAAAAGAAGGAGAAAAACAACAACGACACATAAGAGTGTGCATAGCGCGATGACATGTTGGGTAATTGAAAAAATGATTAATTGGCTCTGCAAAACCAGCATGACCAGCGTACAAGACCCCCAATTATTATTTTAACTGACCTAGATTGTTCAAATTGCACATGTAGGTAGAGTAACTCTTCCTCTATATAAAGGTACTAGTCAACATCATCTCCATCACAAGCCATGCATTTGCACTATGCTTGAACTCAACTCTCCAATCCTTTTCGAAAAATCCCATTGGCTAAGGTCGACGGGTTGATGGTCTCCCGCTGCGCTGGAGAATGTTTAGAGATGACACCACTGACGAGAGCAATGTGCACAGATGGATAATAAAGTTCAAAGGACGGGATTGAAGGGTTCAACAACCGTGCAATATACCATGGCTTGTGATGGAGACTACAGTATGTAGCACCTTTGTATAGAGGAAGAGTTACTCTGTCAAATGTGCAAATTGAACAATCTATGGAAGGGCGGATCGTCGAAACGTGGCCCTGTCTTTGCATTACTTTCGGTCCAGCCGTAGTATTTTGTTTCTTAGGGACACTTTTGAATTTGGGCCGAATTCAATTAAAAATAAGAAAATACCAGCGAGCGAACCGAGCGAACCAAACGTTCAGAGTTTTGAACGGCTGCCGTTTGTACAAAACCTGTTTGCGTCAACAGGTGAAGTGAGTTTACATATTTTTGGTGGGTATTTTTGCATTTTGTGCAAGATTTAGTGAAGACGTAGCACCATGGGTATCAAGAATGTTATCAAGGACGGTAGCAAAAAGAAAAGGGAGCAGCTTCCAGTTTGGTTTTTAAAACAGCCGGTGCCGAGAGGAATCATAAATTAAGGTTAAGTGAGGTTTAATGTCTACTTATTTCATATTTGACTTAATTTATATAAGTCAAATATTTTTTTTATATATATATGTTTTGATTGTTTTTATATGCAAAAATATGATCGTAGTGCTGGAAATTGATAATATCACTGATATTTTTTGAGTGGCTGGAACGGATTGTCAGCATTTACATTATTTCCTATGGGAAAATATGTTTTGCAATGCGAACTTTCACCATAAGAACAGATTAAATCCGTACTTTAAATAAAGCATAGAAATGCCATTGTCCGAACTGTACGCCAAACTGTGATGATTCTTACAGTCAACTAAAACTATGGATGTTGTCACTTGCAGTTCTCGTCCTGTCGTAAAAATGTAATCATATCGATGCTCGGTCTATGACTACTGATTCAAGGAAACATTTTCCCCAATTGTTTTTGTACAGTGAAATGACTTCCTTCATAAGCCTCCCACAAACGGGCATAATAGGCTTATGTATTGCAACCAAATCCTACAACACAGCTCAGGGCAAAGGAGTCGATGCCGCACCAGCAGCATTAGCCAAGGCGCATTTGGCTCGGAGAGAAATCACATCTACAGCTTACAGCCAAGTAATAGCAGACAGTATTCAAATAAGGCTGACATTTACTGTAGGGTGCTTTAAGCGAAGGCAGGACATCTCAGCTAGATTATGAATGGAGAAGAGAGGGTCGAGTGTGTTGGGGTAGGGGTGCTAAAGTTTGTCTGACAACTCTGCATTGTAAGAGATAAACTGTTCCAGCCAGGCATATTATCGACTCTGTTTTATTCAGTGAAGGAGAGAGAGAGAGAGAGAGAGCTCCATCCCCTGGGTGCCAACTCCAGGTCCACTCATGCAACAACTGTGGCTATTTGAGTTTCACAGCCTGTGTCTTGTGCACCAATCAACATTCTAGTCAATTGTGTGTAGGAGCTGTATTTTATTCCATTCCTATCTGACAGATGACTTGTTCTGTTCTGCTTAAAACTATCGATGCATCTGTCATAAACGCGGCCTGCGTCGGCTCAGCTCCGGTTTCTCCCACTGGATATTACTGTGATGTCAAACCAATATGTAATGTAATATGTAAGGGAAAATACACAAAGGGGATATAATCCATGGGTTATGTCAAATTTCCCACTCGAAGCGGATTATTTTCCTAGTGCGCCATTTATCTTATGACAGCGGTTTGCTTCATTTCAATTGCCTTAATTTCATTTAAAAATGCATTATTATCACATTTGATGTTACGGACCCCCAGCAAGACAACCTAGTTCCTGTCGGCACTTATAAACAGTCCTTCCTTTATTTGCATTTCTTTTTATTATTATTATTATTATTATTATTATTCTGTTAAAGTTAAAAAGAAAAGAAATAAAACTTCGTCTGTTCAAAAAAAGTCTTCCCTATTATGGGGAAGAAAAAAAAAATTGTCAACTTTTACAACACGCTAACACCTGAGTCATCTTCCATAAAAGTTCTAGAAACAGAAAAATCCACCATATTAAAAAAAAAAAATTTCTTTGTTAAATAATGACTTTTTCTTTTTTTTTCTTTTTCTTTTTTTTTATTATAGCAGTGTAACTTGCATTTTCTTTATCTATCTATTTGTTAAATTCGTTTTAAAATATTGTAGAATCTAGCATCGGAGACGCAACACACTCTAAGACAGATCCAAACAAAATACCATATGAAGCCAAAAGGTAGCAGCTTTTGGAATTCCAATTCAGTGTAAACAGCCATTTTTATTAAAGAAATCCATTTAAAAAGTAAAAGAAAATCTTTTCTACCTACATTCACAGGGCAACCTTGGCTTTCTATACTGTATATTCCTGTAAGGTAAATGTGATATGATCTCCTAATGCACATTATTCAATCATTCATTAAATTCCTGTACCGCTTTTCCCGTTTACAGTCAAAGGGGACCTTAGGAATCTCAAGGATCTCAGCTAGCTCAGGAAGAACCTACTGTACAAACGTCATGTACACAGACTAGAAGCAAGATTTAAACCCCCAACCATGAACGTGCGACACAACAGTGCTAACTCCTGAGTCCCAGAACCTCCATGTGCTGTAACACAAAAAAATGTCATGCAGATGTAGTTTGGCCATTGCTACTGTAGCTATGACGATCACAACAGCGATTTCACCGGCTGGCATGAAGTACAAAAGTAAAGTCAGCAGTAGTTACCATAAAGGGTTTCCTTGTATTTTTATACCCTTCTGTAACTTTAGCTAGGGTTATGGTCAGGGTTTGTTTTTTTTTTTTAACTAAGATATCTAAAACATGGTATTGGTGCTAAAAATGTGTCTTACTTTTTTTTTTTGTGTCTAAAAGTGAATTGTCAGATAGGATCAAGAAACACCATTTTTCATAATAGTTAATGCTTCTTATCTCCTGATCCATGCATCCTTTTTTTTTTTTTTTTTTTTTTTTTTTGTAAATACGCATACAGATTTATATTTTATCAGACAAAAAAAAAAAAAAAACAATTGCTTAATACCATTTCATGCCCTTTTATTATTAGTAGTGTCCATAACTTATTTAAATTCAAATCTTTCAATGATCTTAACTGTCATTCAGATGAAACTTGGCCGATTTAGATTTCACATGAAAAGACATAAACCTAAAAAAGTGTATTATTCAAAAATGCTAAATTGTAAGGTTATCGCAACTTACATTTGACATGGTTACGGACACTACAGGATTTTTTGCTTTTTTACGCTTTTACCAAAAACAACGTCTCGTGCAAAGCACTGAGGTCGCCCCTGTTAACGAAACGATAATTATTGGGCCAAATACAAAAAGCAGTTTTAACAGATTAAACTATAGTTTTCTATGTTTTGAGATATGTGTCTGATTTGGAACATTTAAACAAAACCACTCTTGATAGCAACAATCTTTACAGGTTTCTCAAAGCTTACAGCAATTTCAGTATCAATACTCATAAAGAAATATGAATAATTCGCATTTTACATGATAGTTGTTGGAAGTGAGACAGAATAGCGCTGAAAATGGCCATTTCTGCGCCACATATAAAATTATCTCTCAAACAAGGCTGAAGTTAACAACTTGACATTTTTATTGTTCACTTCCATGTTGCATAAACTTCAGAAGTAGCTTCTTTGGCTCAAACATTTTCTGTTATAAAAATTTCACGTATATTCTAATTATAACATAAAAAAGTTCAATCAGCACCGATACTACGTATGTTTACTGAATTTTAGCTTAATTTTTTAAATTTTTTTTGCAATGCTACAGTAAATAGCATACATTCCTAATATATGCCTTATGACTATAAGTTGTGTCACTGGTTAAGTATTCTGACCATTTCTCTTGCATAATGTGTCCAGACATTCAAGGGATCAGAATGCTTTCTGAATGCCCGATTGTCACACTTGGTATTGATGTCTGACACGTCTCACTAAAGTTGTTACCTCTGGGTATTGGGCAAGCATTGCTAGAGCATCTCACAATTTACACTGAACTACCGCAGGACGATCACAAGGCATTCTGCACAAACATCTAGAGGCATTTCATAATAGCCAAAGCAATTAGAAGTGGAAGGAAACCCATAGGATTAGCCCCAGGCTCAATCCCAGACCCTCGACCATGCAGTACACCATTTGTCAAATACTGGTTCATAATTAACCACTGACATCCCAAGTTTAACTGGATTCATTAGCAAAAACAGTATATGATTATTAACCCTGACAGACTGTGTGTTTAACCGTAACAGTTGGAAGAGCCAAAATACACAGAATTTGCGTTTGCAGATTCCAAATGCTTCCAACACCCACATGTTACAATGTACGATGTCCAGCATATTGCATCCCTGAAACTGTTTACTTACCATTTACTGCACACACCAAGGGCCACCTTTTGTAATTCACACCATCTGTTTGCCTTCTGATCTAGAGGCATTTTCGAGGAACGATTATTACGTATTAAACAGCTTCATGGTTGTGAAATCTGCCTTACTGATACCTCGTTTTCGGATTACAGATCATTGCCTCCAGAATAGCTTCTTGGCATCCTGGCAAATCCCTCAAAACCAACAACATCAAGGTCCGCCAGGAATCTTGTGAAAACAATCAGTTACCTGCTGGGCGCGTTTCGTCATGGTGGTGTCCTGATCTCGCCGTTTTGATCCGTGCCGTCCCAGGAGTACCAGAGCATGCAACCTTGTCAGGCATTTGTCTTCTATTTAACATATTACCATAATATGCATGTATTCACTGTTCACATCAAGTCCTTGATGCGTTTCTACATAGTAACTAATGGACAACAATGGTTTTGGACATCCTTAAGTGCATGCATAATGTCCAAAATTTCTGGTACTGAGTCTAAAACCTTTTCCCTCAAATTCCCTCAACATTATAACCTTCACATATTCCCTCACAACCTTCACAAAGGCCCAGCTAACCAAACATCTTGCCAATCTTGACCTCATGCCTTATTTTCAAGCTCTTCCACATCTGCCTGCCTATTTCTACATTCCCACAACTGGCTCCCTGCCCGTGCCAGGGTCAGGTGTAACACAGTGATGCTTGCCTATAAAGCCAAAAATGAACACACATCTACAGTACCTGCAGGCACTTATTTAACAATGCTTAGTGCCATATTCTGTCTAAGGGTCTAATACAGACTGGCTTGACCCACCATCCATCAAGGTAGAAGAAAGACATGAGTCAGGATTTCTCTGTACTTGCCAGCAGGTGGTGGAATGAATTTTCTCTGGCATCAGATATAAAGTGAAGACCTAACTTCTTTTCAAAAGCAATAATTAGTGAAGAAGTGATCGAAC